>CM069862.1:4432412-4672412 GCA_036172795.1 Pelodytes ibericus | reverse complement strand
GTGATACAGTCACAGTATAAGCAGTGTTGAGGTGATGCAGTGTTTTTTGGTAGTGGCCGGGCCCTCAGCATTTCTGGCGTGGGAGAGAGTGTGGGTGTGACAGGGTAAATATTTGCATTTTTTCTAATATTCACAGTCCTTGTTAGGCGGTGAGGATTATTATAATGCAGAGCTAGACTTGGGGATTCTGGGTAACTGACGTGTGTGTTTATATAACGTGTGTGTGTGTGTGTGTATATATATATATTTATAATATATGTGTAACAGACGTATACACTCCTGGCGCAGCCAGACTGGGGGATTCTGGGTAACGGACGTATACAGTATACTCCTGGCCCCCGGTCACTGGCGGAGCCAGACTGGGGGATTCTGGGTAACGGACGTATATACTCCTGGCCCCCGGTCACTGACGGAGCCAGACTGGGGGATTCTGGGTAACGGACGTATACAGTATACTCCTGGCCCCCGGTCACTGACGGAGCCAGACTGGGGGATTCTGGGTAACGGACGTATATACTCCTGGCCCCCGGTCACTGGCAGAGCCAGACTGGGGGATTCTGGGTAACGGACGTATATACTCCTGGCCCCCGGTCACTGACGGAGCCAGACTGGGGGATTCTGGGTAACGGACGTATATACTCCTGGCCCCCGGTCACTGACGGAGCCAGACTGGGGGATTCTGGGTAACGGACGTATATACTCCTGGCCCCCGGTCACTGACGGAGCCAGACTGGGGGATTCTGGGTAACGGACGTATATATACTCCTGGCCCCCGGTCACTGGCGGAGCCAGACTGGGGGATTCTGGGTAACGGACGTATACACTCCTGGCCCCCGGTCACTGGCGGAGCCAGACTGGGGGATTCTGGGTAACGGACGTATACACTCCTGGCCCCCGGTCACTGGCGGAGCCAGACTGGGGGATTCTGGGTAACGGACGTATACACTCCTGGCCCCCGGTCACTGGCGGAGCCAGACTGGGGGATTCTGGGTAACGGACGTATACACTCCTGGCCCCCGGTCACTGGCGGAGCCAGACTGGGGGATTCTGGGTAACGGACGTATACACTCCTGGCCCCCGGTCACTGGCGGAGCCAGACTGGGGGATTCTGGGTAACGGACGTATACACTCCTGGCCCCCGGTCACTGACGGAGCCAGACTGGGGGATTCTGGGTAACGGACGTATACACTCCTGGCCCCCGGTCACTGACGGAGCCAGACTGGGGGATTCTGGGTAACGGACGTATACACTCCTGGCCCCCGGTCACTGACGGAGCCAGACTGGGGGATTCTGGGTAACGGACGTATACACTCCTGGCCCCCGGTCACTGACGGAGCCAGACTGGGGGATTCTGGGTAACGGACGTATACACTCCTGGCCCCCGGTCACTGGCGGAGCCAGACTCGGGGATTCTGGGTAACGGACGTATACACTCCTGGCCCCCGGTCACTGACGGAGCCAGACTGGGGGATTCTGGGTAACGGACGTATACACTCCTGGCCCCCGGTCACTGACGGAGCCAGACTGGGGGATTCTGGGTAACGGACGTATACACTCCTGGCCCCCGGTCACTGACGGAGCCAGACTGGGGGATTCTGGGTAACGGACGTATACACTCCTGGCCCCCGGTCACTGACGGAGCCAGACTGGGGGATTCTGGGTAACGGACGTATATACTCCTGGCCCCCGGTCACTGGCGGATTCTGGAGTAGAGTCTATTCCACCTTCAGGGCTGCAGGTTTGAGAAAGACCCTCGCTGTCAAAGGCGACCTTAACTAAAGAGAGACCCCCACTAAATACACACCCTGATTGGACGAGTGTGGTGCGCCCCCATTAGACTGTGCATTGTGAGCATGTGCCAGCTCTGCCTCAGTCAGCCGTGAGGCAGAGCAGAGAGTAAACTCGCTAGTGTCTCTAAAGATATAAGTCTGGTTTTACTTCAGAGAAGGGATTCCCTCTTACGATTCAGGAGTTAACGATAGACCGGATTTCCCAGCAGTATCTGATTATTTAGGAGCCAGGACTTGAATGGAAAACGTCCTACTCCTGCAGTGTCCGTCTGCTGCCACCTCTCCCCCTCGAGGGGGCCGTGTAACAGACGTCATGTTGGATCAGATCCAGAGCTGACTCAGAACTTTGCTATGGGAGCCAAGCGAGAGCGAGAATCCTCCCATAATGCACCCCCCCCCCCCCTCCATGACATTGCACTGTTATACCCCAGGGGGTGATGTGTGAGGACCCTCCTGTCTTTCAAAATGTAATTTAATTTGTGTTCAGTGACTTTGTATAGAGAGCACAGCAGCTGACAGGGGGGGCCCCTAGGGGCACAGAACCCCAATAATATTAGCAGGAATTTGCATTATCTGTTCCCCTTCCAGACCAGACATCGTGCTGAAAAATAATCCCTGAAGTATATATAGAGGTGCAACGAATGTGTTCTCATGTTAGCTTGTTTATATTGTTTTATCTCCCCCTCCTCAGCTGGGATGTTTATTCCTTTTTCCAGCGGTTAAGAGCACTGTGTGTTACTGTGTGTGTTACTGTGTGTGTTACTGTGTGTGTTACTGTGTGTGTTACTGTGGGTGTTACTGTGTGTGTTACTGTGTGTGTTACTGTGTGTGTTACTGTGTATGTTACTGTATGTGTTACTGTGTGTGTTACTGTATGTTACATGTTACTGTGTGTGTTACTGTATGTGTTACTGTGTATGTTACTGTGTGTGTTACTGTGTGTGTTACTGTGTGTGTTACTGTATGTGTTACTGTATATGTTACTGTGGGGGTTACTGTGTGTGTTACTGTGTATGTTACTGTGTATGTTACTGTGTATGTTACTGTGTGTGTTACTGTGTGTGTTACTGTATGTTACATGTTACTGTGTGTGTTACTGTATGTGTTACTGTGTATGTTACAGTGTATGTTACTGTATATGTTACTGTATATGTTACTGTGTGTTACTGTGTGTGTTACTGTATGTGTTACTGTATGTGTTACTGTATGTGTTACTGTATGTGTTACTGTATGTGTTACTGTATGTGTTACTGTATGTGTTACTGTGTATGTTACTGTATGTGTTACTGTGTGTGTTACTGTATATGTTACTGTGTGTGTTACTGTGTATGTTACTGTGTATGTTACTGTATGTGTTACTGTGTGTGTTACTGTGTGTGTTACTGTATGTGTTACTGTATGTGTTACTGTGTGTGTTACTGTATATGTTACTGTGTGTGTTACTGTGTATGTTACTGTGTATGTTACTGTATGTGTTACTGTGTGTGTTACTGTATATGTTACTGTGTATGTTACTGTGTGTGTTACTGTATATGTTACTGTGTGTGTTACTGTGTGTGTTACTGTGTGTGTTACTGTGTGTGTTACTGTGTGTGTTACTGTGTATGTTACTGCAGGGCTCGACAAACCCCGGGCGCCAGGTCGCCATGGCGACCAGGAAATCAGACCTGGCGCCCGGGTGCTGTTTGTCACAGGGAGCCCTTGCCGACTGCCATCCGTTACACGCAGCGCGAGGGGAGAAAGTCTGTTCGGATCACACAGACTGTAAGCTCCGCCCCCTCGCGCAACACGTTGTAGTGCCGAGTGTCACGTGACAACTCGGCACTTAGCAGAAACCGAAAGAGGATCGGGCTCCAGCATAAATGTCCCCCTCCCCTGCAATGAGGTAAGCAGCAGGGAGGGAGGACACCGTAAAAAATACTATTTTTGTGTTTTTTTTTTTTTTAAAGAGCAAAAATGTGTGAAGGTAACTGGCTGTGTATGTGGTCTGTGTGTATGTATGTGTGAATGTAACTGGCTGTCTATGTGGTCTGTGTGTATGTATGAGTGAATGTAACTGGCTGTCTATGTGGTCTGTGTGTATGTATGAGTGAATGTAACTGGCTGTCTATGTGGTCTGTGTGTATGTATGAGTGAATGTAACTGGCTGTCTATGTGGTCTGTGTGTATGTATGAGTGAATGTAACTGGCTGTCTATGTGGTCTGCGTGTATGTATGAGTGAATGTAACTGGCTGTCTATGTGGTCTGTGTGTATGTATGAGTGAATGTAACTGGCTGTCTATGTGGTCTGTGTGTATGTATGAGTGAATGTAACTGGCTGTCTATGTGGTCTGTGTGTATGTATGAGTGAATGTAACTGGCTGTCTATGTGGTGTGTGTGTGTGTGTATGAGTGAATGTAACTGGCTGTCTATGTGGTGTGTGTGTGTGTGTGTATGAGTGAATGTAACTGGCTGTCTATGTGGTGTGTGTGTGTGTGTATGAGTGAATGTAACTGGCTGTCTATGTGGTGTGTGTGTGTGTGTGTGTGTGTGTAAATGTAACTGGCCGTGTATGTGGTTTGTGTGTGTGTGAATGTAACTGGCCGTGTATGTGGCGTGTGTGTGTGTGAATGTAACTGGCTGTGTATGAATGTAACTGGCTGTGTATGAATGTAACTGGCTGTGTATGTGGCGTGTGAATGTAACTGGCTGTGTATGGTTGGTGTATGTGACTGTCTCCGTGCGTTTATGATTTTGTGATGTGCCGTTGTCTGGCTCCTAAATTTTTTAGCTGGCTCCTAAAACTTAATTAAATTTGTCAAGCCCTGTGTTACTGTATGTGTTACTGTGTGTGTTACTGTATGTGTTACTGTGTATGTTACTGTGTGTGTTACTGTGTGTGTTACTGTATGTGTTACTGTATATGTTACTGTATGTGTTACTGTATGTGTTACTGTGGGGGTTACTGTGGGGGTTACTGTGGGGGTTACTGTGGGGGTTACTGTGTGTGTTACTGTGTATGTTACTGTGTATGTTACTGTGTGTGTTACTGTGTGTGTTACTGTATGTTACATGTTACTGTGTGTGTTACTGTATGTGTTACTGTGTATCTTACTGTGTATGTTACTGTATGTGTTACTGTGTGTGTTACTGTGTATGTTACTGTGTATGTTACTGTGTATGTTACTGTATGTGTTACTGTATGTGTTACTGTATGTGTTACTGTATATGTTACTGTGTGTGTTACTGTGTGTGTTACTGTGTGTGTTACTGTATGTTACATGTTACTGTGTGTGTTACTGTATGTTACATGTTACTGTGTGTGTTACTGTGTGTGTTACTGTGTTTGTTACTGTGTGTGTTACTGTGTTTGTTACTGTATATGTTACTGTATGTTACAAACGGCAGCAAATACAATATTGTAACATTACTAACAGTATAAACAAACAGATACGTAGACAAAATGACATGAGAAACCTTGTAAAGTAATAGAAGATGAAATGAACTCGATTCTGCACCATCTCCGTGGGGCTTAGACTTTTCATTAAATGATACGTGTTTTTTTTTTAATATTAAACATTGTAGTTCTCGTCCTGTGTAACATACAAAGCTCCAACCCAGGGATTCTTTATAGGATGGTTTCTTTTGAAGTGTGTATTGGGGGTACAATGTCACCATGGTGGTGGTGTTACACTGAAGGGAGATGTAGTTGTGGAATTAATATTAAGGACATTAATACTACAGTTGTATTGTGTAGATCTGTCAGTGTTTGGAGAAGGGTGTTAAGTGTGAATCCGCTCAACAGTATTAAATGATATTTACATTTCACAGTTTGTTTACAGAGCAGTAAACATTCACACAGCACAGGGTACAGAATCTATAGGGGCGTAACGGACCGAGGTACAGCAGGAGCTCAGCGTGTGAGCTTACAATCTAGAGGGAGTGGTTTTATTACTTGTAAATGTGTGGTAAAAGTAAACGGATCCAGATAAACTCCAGGAAATATCTGGCAGAGCAGTATAAATAAAAAATAGAACTTCCTGTAATGTGCAGCGTGTGAGTGTATCACAGTAATGCGCAGTGTGTGAGTGTATCACAGTAATGTGCAGTGTGCGAGTGTATCACAGTAATGTGCAGTATGTGAGTGTATCATAGTAATGGACAGTGTGTGAGTGTATCCCAGTAATGTGCAGTGTGTGAGTGTATCACATTAATGTGCAGTGTGCGAGTGTATCACAGTAATGGGCAGTATGTGAGTGTATCACAGTAATGCGCAGTGTGTGAGTGTATCACAGTAATGTGCAGTGTGCGAGTGTATCACAGTAATGTGCAGTACGTGAGTGTATCACAGTAAGGTGCAGTGTGTGAGTGTATCCCAGTAAGGTGCAGTGTGTGAGTGTATCCCAGTAATGTGCAGTGTGTGAGTGTATCACAGTAATGTGCAGTGTGTGAGTGTATCACAGTAATGTGCAGTGTGTGAGTGTATCACAGTAATGGGCAGCGTTTGAGTGTATCGCAGTAATGTGCAGCATGTGAGTGTATCACAGTAATGGGCAGTGTGTGAGTATATCACAGTAATGTGCAGCGTGTGAGTGTATCACAGTAAGGTGCAGTGTGTGACTGTATCACAGTAAGGTGCAGTGTGTGACTGTATCACAGTAAGGTGCAGTATGTGACTGTATCACAGTAAGGTGCAGTATGTGACTGTATCACAGTAAGGTGCAGTATGTGACTGTATCACAGTAAGGTGCAGTATGTGACTGTATCACAGTAAGGTGCAGTATGTGACTGTATCACAGTAAGGTGCAGTATGTGACTGTATCACAGTAAGGTGCAGTATGTGACTGTATCACAGTAAGGTGCAGTATGTGACTGTATCACAGTAAGGTGCTGTATGTGACTGTATCACAGTAAGGTGCAGTATGTGACTGTATCACAGTAAGGTGCAGTATGTGACTGTATCACAGTAAGGTGCAGTATGTGACTGTATCACAGTAAGGTGCAGTATGTGACTGTATCACAGTAAGGTGCTGTATGTGACTGTATCACAGTAAGGTGCAGTATGTGACTGTATCACAGTAAGGTGCAGTATGTGACTGTATCACAGTAAGGTGCTGTATGTGACTGTATCACAGTAAGGTGCAGTATGTGACTGTATCACAGTAAGGTGCAGTATGTGACTGTATCACAGTAAGGTGCAGTATGTGACTGTATCACAGTAAGGTGCAGTATGTGACTGTATCACAGTAAGGTGCAGTATGTGACTGTATCACAGTAAGGTGCAGTATGTGACTGTATCACAGTAAGGTGCTGTATGTGACTGTATCACAGTAAGGTGCAGTATGTGACTGTATCACAGTAAGGTGCTGTATGTGACTGTATCACAGTAAGGTGCAGTATGTGACTGTATCACAGTAAGGTGCAGTATGTGACTGTATCACAGTAAGGTGCAGTATGTGACTGTATCACAGTAAGGTGCTGTATGTGACTGTATCTTTTCTTTCTCCAGTCGTTATGATGCCGTTTGGCGGTATTGCATCCAAACTGAAGATTGATCGGCTGAAGGCTGCGGGTGTGGGGTCACATGACTGCGCGGTGAAATACCTGAACCAGGACTATGACAGCCTGAAGCAGCAGTGTGTGGAGAGTGGGACTCTCTTTGAAGACCCCAGTTTTCCAACCGTTTCTTCCTCCCTGGGGTTCAAGGAACTCGGTCCTGGATCCAGCAAAGTGCAGGGGGTGAGGTGGAAGCGTCCATCGGTGAGTGCCGCAGCCCCCCTCCCATCATGATGGATATTTACTGGGGTCCCTTCCGCGGACACTGGTACCTTGTACAGCACCTGTCCCTGCCTACCAGAAACTCTGTATCGTCCTGGCTAAAGCATGTTAACATTAGGGTTGTCACCGGGCCAGTATTTTACCAGCAGGCCAATGAGAAGTCCATGGAGGCAGCAGCATGGCCGGTATTTTTTTGTAGAAAAGGTGGCAGCCCTACTTACCATGTATAGCTTGGAGGAAAGACGTAACAGGGGGGATATGATAGAAACATTTATATACATAAAGGGAATCAACACAGTAACGGGGGAGAGGATATTTAACCCCTTCGTGACAATGGACGTGCATGACACATCCTACGGGGGAACGAGCAGTTTTTGCAATCAATGATCGCGGAAACTGCGCTGTGGGTCAAAAATATTTCATCTGGGGCACCCACGAAGTGATTGTGGACGCCATATTGGAGAGCAGTATGGCTGCTGCCCTCTTGTGGGTAGAGCGTTGAAAGTGGAAAAAAAAGAATTTCCGTCGCTCTGATGCTGTTGTTTGACTGCCCCTAGAGGCAGTTGGCAACATTGCAATAACAAAAGGAAATAATTAGCTAAAATCTAGGGTTGGTATTAGAATAGTTGTTAGGGTTACAATTAAATTAGGGTTAGCACAAGGGATAGGGTTACAATTAAATTGAAATTAGAATATATTCATTGTTAGCATAAAGGTTAGAGTTGGGGTTACATTTAGGGTTGAAGTCAAAAGGTCACTGTAGGAAAAGAAACCACTATTTTTCAAACATGGTATCAAGCATATTTCTGAACTAGGGGCTTTTTCAATCATTGTTAACGGGAGTAGTTCCAGAAGATTGGAAATTAGCAAATGTTGCTAATAGTAGGGAGGAGGCGGGCAACTATATACCAGTAAGTCTTACTTCAGTAGTGGGGAAAATAATGGAAACCTTGTTAAAGAATAGGATTGTTGAACATCTAAAGTCGCTTGGATTTCAAGATCTGAGACAGCATGGGTTTACTTCAGGGAGATCATGCCAAACTAATCTTATTGATTTTTTTGATTGGGTGACTAAAATAATAAATCAGGGTGGTGCAGTAGACCTCCCTTGGAGTATTGTACAGAGCGCTGGAGAGACCTCCCTTGGAGTATTGTACAGAGCGCTGGTGAGACCTCACTTGGAGTATTGTACAGAGCACTGGTGAGACCTCACTTGGAGTATTGTACAGAGCGCTGGTGAGACCTCACTTGGAGTATTGTACAGAGCACTGGTGAGACCTCACTTGGAGTATTGTACAGAGCGCTGGTGAGACCCCCCTTGGAGTATTGTACAGAGCGCTGGTGAGACCTCACTTGGAGTATTGTACAGAGCACTGGTGAGACCTCACTTGGAGTATTGTACAGAGCGCTGGTGAGACCTCACTTGGAGTATTGTACAGAGCGCTGGTGAGACCTCACTTGGAGTATTGTACAGAGCGCTGGTGAGACCTCACTTGGAGTATTGTACAGAGCGCTGGTGAGACCTCACTTGGAGTATTGTACAGAGCGCTGGTGAGACCTCACTTGGAGTATTGTACAGAGCGCTGGTGAGACCTCACTTGGAGTATATCAAATTGAGGTCAGATTATAAGACATGGATCCAGGTCCCCAGCAGAGCTGCAGATGACCTGGATCCCCCTCTCTAGCAGCAGGGGAAGTCTGCGCAACGAGCGCAGACTCCCCTGCTTCCGCCCGGCACGACCGCCGGGGCTTCTGTGAAGAAGCCGGATACTTCCGCTTTCGTCACAGAAGTCCCGGCGAGCGTGCCGGGCGGCAGCAGGGGAGGTCTGCGCTCATCGCGCAGACATCCTCTGCTGCCCCACTAGGCACCAGGGAGAATCGGGCAGCTGGGGGATGTCTGCACGATACGTGCAGATATCCTCCATGCTGCCCGACACGGCAGACTATTATGACGGACAGCTGTCCGTCATAATAGACTGCCGTGTCGGGCAGCATGGAGGATATCTGCACGTATCGTGCAGACATCCCCCGGCTGCCCCCACTAGCCACCAGGGATTAAGGTAAGGGGAAGGGAGGGAGGGGGGCAGAGAGACAGGGGGAGGGAGGGGGACAGAGAGACAGGGGGGAGTGAGGGGGGCAGAGACAGAGTCAAGGGGAGGGAGGGGGATAAGAGACAGACAAGGGGAGGGAAGGGGTTAAGAGACAGAGACAAGGGGAGGGAAGGGGTTAAGAGACAGAGACAAGGGGAGTGAGGGGGTTAAGAGGCAGGCAAGGGGAGGGGGGAGAGAGAGAAAAATGGGGGCAAGGGAAAGAGAAAGGCAGCATTGGCACATAAAAAGAAATAAAAACTAGAAATACATTTTTTGATATCATCATTTTTTATTAAAAAAGCAATTTACATGTGAATATATACAAGTTTAACTTTTTTCCTATAGGGTAGTCTTATATTCAGGCTTTTAGTTTTTTTCCTAAAGGAATATCCAAAGTTTGGGGGGTCGTCTTATAATCAGGGTCGTCTTATAATCGAGCAAATACGGTAATATCAGGAAGTATTACATTACTGAGAGGGTAGTGGATGCATGGAATAGTCTTCCAGTAGAAGTGGTAGAGGTTAATACAGTGACGGAGTTTAAGCATGCATGGGATAGGTATAAGGCTATCCTAGATATAAGATAAGGCCAGGGTCTAATGAAAGTATTACATTACTGAGAGGGTAGTGGATGTATGGAATAGTCTTCCAGTAGAAGTGGTAGAGGTTAATACAGCGAAGGAGTTTAAGCATGCGTGGGATAGGTATAAGGCTATCCTAGATATAAGATAAGGCCAGGGTCTAATGAAAGTATTACTGTACTGAGAGGGTAGTGGATGTATGGAATAGTCTTCCAGTAGAAGTGGTAGAGGTTAATACTGTGAAGGAGTTTAAGCATGCATGGGATAGGTATAAGGCTATCCTAGATATAAGATAAGGCCAGGGACCAATGAAAGTATTACATTACTGAGAGGGTAGTGGATGTATGGAATAGTCTTCCAGTAGAAGTGGTAGAGGTTAATACAGCGAAGGAGTTTAAGCATGCGTGGGATAGGTATAAGGCTATCCTAGATATAAGATAAGGCCAGGGTCTAATGAAAGTATTACTGTACTGAGAGGGTAGTGGATGTATGGAATAGTCTTCCAGTAGAAGTGGTAGAGGTTAATACAGTGAAGGAGTTTAAGCATGCATGGGATAGTTATAAGGCTATCTTAGATATAAGATAAGGCCAGGGACTAATGAAAGTATTACTGTACTGAGAGGGTAGTGGATGTATGGAATAGTCTTCCAGTAGAAGTGGTAGAGGTTAATACAGCGAAGGAGTTTAAGCATGCGTGGGATAGGTATAAGGCTATCCTAGATATAAGATAAGGCCAGGGTCTAATGAAAGTATTACATTACTGAGAGGGTAGTGGATTAATGGAATAGTCTTCCAGTAGAAGTGGTAGAGGTTAATACAGGGAAGGAGTTTAAGCATGCATGGGATAGGTATGATGTAGAATTATTAAAAATCTTTATTGAAACCTGTATTGAATTATTGTACTAACTCCATTTTGTTCACATTACATGACAGAATTTTCTGACAGTATTTAGTATAATGAATAGAGACTGTATTTTCTCTCTAAGGATATAACTAGCCCCGGAATGACTGAATCTCCTGTCATTTGCAACATAGTATAATCTGAAGGCCATGAGAACACCGGCCAAATGAAATGTTCTATTCATAAAAGAACCTTGCACCCGACCACGAGACTGACATCACTAACTACGCAAAATGATGCCCGAGCCCCCCCTTCCACCGAGTAAGCATCGTGCTGGGAAAGATGGTGCTTGAGCCATCCGTCCACACCCATGTTCAGAACAATACCACCTCTCGGTGGGAGGACACCTAGCTAACCACTTAGTTTTTGGGCCAATTAATCATATTGATGGGTGGACATTGACACAGCCACTTAACATTTAACCCAATTAATGATGTTTATTTGTTATTATCTGATATTCAATGATGATGTCATTCAGCCTTTATAAGGGCTTGTAAGCCTGAATTTTGCCAGATGCTAATAAATTTCCTCGAAGTTTTTTTAACCTGAACTGCATGTGTCAGTGTGAACTTACTTCTGCGTATACGCAATTTATTCATCTCAGATTTGGACAGGAACAGATAGACTTTTAAACATTTTTGTTTATTTCTAAATTAATCTACATCAATTTGGCGCCCAACGTGGGGCACCGGGCTATGGCCTCTGGCCGGTAAGCCGTCCTAAGGAAGACGCTGTTGGACGGAGGAATCGGGGGGGAAGGAAGGGAGACTGATCACCTCTGATTACACGGTAGAGACTTCTGCAGGAGCTACCGGTATGTTCCGGCCCCTTTGATTGACCCGTCCACGTGTCTGTGACTGCTTCCCGGGAGGGCATCAAAGACAGGTAATATCTTGCCCGGTGTCTTGTTACTCATTTGTTTACCTGCATTTAGTCTATCTGTTGCCTGGGTATGTTAGTGGTTTATGTTTAGTTAGTTTTGTTCTTTCCCTCTTTTTGGAAAAAGGGGGGTGGACCCGTGGGAGGTTGCCTGGGGGTCTTCTGTTGCCTGTTTTACCCCTTTTAGGAGTCACGTGGCCAAGACTGTATGGAAAAAGGGGGGTGGACCTGTGGAAGTTGTCCTGGGGGGTCCTCGTTGCCTGTTTTCTCTCTTTTAGGTGCTGTCTAGCTAACAGTAGTAAGGAAAAAGAGAGGGTGGGGAATCTGTGGAGGGGTGTAGACTCATTGCTTCCTGGGGATTCCCCCGTGGTGTCACTTTGATAGCCTAGCTAGCCGCTTCATTGTGCACCTTGCTCTGCTTGCAGAGGGTGGTACCCTCCAGTTTCGAAGCGCTGAAGCTGGTGGCATTCCCGAATTTTATTTTTGTGGTGGTGGATTCGAGCAGGCATTGCTGTCTTCCTGCACCACGGGTAGTGAGACTTATGGGTGGGTCCATAGGGGCACTACGGGAGTGAGGATAGAGGTGGCCACACTTAGTGGACTGCTGTAATGAGGGAGGCTGGTGGATCTCGGGCCGGTGTTAGTTGTTTTCCGCGGCCGCTGGTAGTGAGATTTACGAAAATCGTTCTCCGAGCGGGGACACTACGAGGTTGAGGGAGGTGGCTTTGGCCACAAGAGTAAAGGAAAGGGATTACTGTTGAATTTATTTGAACTGTGTTGCATGCACTGTATTTCAATTGAAATGTTGTCTTAAATGTTGTCTTAATTGGGAGTCATTCAAACTCCTGGGTCTGTCTCTACTTTCATTTTTTATCTTTATTCTATTTTCTGTATTATTTATTTCTATTTCTCTTTGTGAGAGAAGTGATTGGTCACACACTTCTCACCCCGCTCCAATCCGTGGCTACCACCTAGGGTACACGGATTCAGTGACTGGTCTACGTTTTGGGAAGACGCACTTAGGAGGGACCCACCCTTCCTAGTGGCAGTCGAGCACTGTAGACGTTCTGTTTCATTTTCCTTTACCTATACTTGGGACGCTTTGTATAGGGGGATATGGGACAGGAAGCGAGTAAGCCCAGTAGGGGCTGGCTCGCATGTGACTTAGTTGAAGATAGAGAGGGTGAAGAGATTGCTAAAGTGTGTAAAATTGCTGTGCCTTCATGTGGTAGATTACAACCGGAAAGCTGGCGTAGATTACTGACAGAGAAGAAAGGCAAGCTTACAGATAATGATTTATTGCGTACTGCTGAAGCATGGTACAGAGTAGTGAAGGCTATTCAGCAGGAAGGTTGGGTTGAGGAAGAGATAAATCATAGAGGTGTAAAACTGTATGTATATTACAAGAATTGTGTTACTGGGGAATCCCCTCAGCCAACGCCCCAAGATGGTGCCCAGGGGATGTCCATTCTCAAGGTTCAGTCAGCAACAAGTGATAGCCAGCTGACCATGTTCCCCACTCCTGACCCTCCCAATACCTATCCCGTCACTTCCCCTGTTTGCCCGGTCCTGAATTCTGATGGCTCTTTATTCTCCCCTTCATCATCCCTAACATTCCCATCATCCTCATCCATCCCTGCACTACCTTCTGTGTCTAATCTAAATGTTACATCCACCATTCCTTCTCTACGCTCTCTCTCTGTTGATAATTCTACCATCCCATTTGCATCCACCCAGTTTACTAACCCCTCCTCCCTTGCTATTGCCAATCCTACTACACCCGCTCCAGCTACACCCATATTTACTAATCCTTCTCTGTCTTCTCCGTTACTAACCCCTCCTCCCTTGCTATTGCCAATCCTACTACACCCGCTCCAGCTACACCCATATTTACTAATCCTTCTCTGTCTTCTCCGTTACTAACCCCTCCTCCCTTGCTATTGCCAATCCTACTACACCCGCTCCGGCTACTCCTCCTACACCCATATCTACTAATCCTTCTCTGTCTTCTCCGTTACTCACCCCTCCCACAGACCAGGTTCCCACCTCCTCCCCTAATCCTTATCCAGCTGTCCTGCCCTCCCCTGTTTCCGCCCTAGCCCCCACCCAGTTGGCCTGGCCATACCCCTTACCATACCCCATGTCCTGGCCCTATCCAAATTACCCCTACCCCTTTTTCCAAGCCACTCCTCAGACCCCGGCCATGCCCAGTCCGGCCCAGTCTGCCCCGGATGTGCCCACATCCAACATGGCCGCCACTTACTCCCTTAACCCTAATGCAGCTCCTTTTCACGCTTCCTTACTGATATTATACAAGAGTAAAGGAGAATCAGTGGAAAGGTTTCATGCAAGACTGTTTCAAATGTTTACAGATTTGTGTTTTGACCTTACTGACAAGATTCATTCACAAATGCTGTCAGGTGCATTTGTCCAAGGTGTAAAAGACTCTATACGCAAGGGAATCATTGCTGCACGCCCTGAATATAAGGTAGTCTCTCTAGATACCTTAATCTTAGTTGCTAGAGGTCTGGAACCTGCCCAGACTCCTAGGAGATCTTCCACATGCCCAATTAACCTGTTAGGCGCTGATGTCCTCTCACACCTGCAGGCATCTATCACCTTCACCCCAGATGGACAAGTGGAATTGTCTACTCCTCTATCCGAATCAGACACCTCAGCCTTGTGCTCCCTACCTCTAATGCTGCATTTAGAAGAACCCCGTGGGGAAGCAAAGGAACAGAGGTCCAATTTTCCTGATATACTAAAAACAAAGGTACCTGCCAAATTATGGTCCTCAGGCCCAGAGGACATAGGTCACCTAAGAATTCCCGCCTGTGGTGGTAAAGCTCATTCCAGGAGCAAAATTACCAAGGAAACCACAATATCCTTTAAAACCAACTCAAGCTGCAGCTATTTCAATTCAAATCAAAGCACTCTTGGAGAAGGGTGCTCTTGTAAAATGTGTATCAAAGTGCAACACTCCATTATTTCCTGTGAAGAAGAAAACTCCAAAAGGTGAACCAGAGAAGTACAGAATGGTTCAGGATCTCCGTGCTGTCAATGAAGCAACTGTCCTGGACACCCCTATTGTGCCAAACCCTCACACTCTGCTCTCTGGCGTCCCACCATCTGCAAAATACTTCACAGTCATTGACCTGGCTAATGCCTTCTTCAGTGTTCCACTGGATCCTATTTGCCAATATCTTTTTGCCTTCACTCATGAAATGCAACAGTATACATGGACTGTCATGCCTCAAGGGGCACAAAACTCTCCAAGTCAATTTGCAAAAGCCATGTGCTCCATCCTTGAACCATGGCAAACAGACCATCCAGAGGTTGTACTCCTCCAGTATGTGGATGATTTATTACTCTGTGGAGATGACATACCTACAACTGAAGACTGTTCAATTAGTCTCCTCTGCTATCTGGCAGAACAAGGATGCAAAGCTTCACGTCTCAAGCTGCAATTCTGTCAATCCACAGTACTCTTCCTTGGTCATTGCCTATCTCAAGGTACCAGACATCTCACCCGGGACCGAGTAAGAGCCGTACTGGATATTCCACCTCCAAAGACCTCAAAATCTCTACATGCCTTCTTAGGCCTCATTTCCTATTGCAGAGCATGGATCCCAGAAGCCTCTCTGCTTATGCAACCACTCTATGATGCACTCAAGTCAGACCCATTTTGCCTGACCAATAAAGCACTGGACAATTTTCATACTGTAAAACGTGCCATTGCATCTGCTCCTGCTCTGGCCCTGCCAGACTATACCAAGCCTTTCAAATTATTTGTCTCTGAAAGACAAGGCCATGCTACAGGAGTACTTACCCAAACAAATGATTTAAGAGGCCGCCAGAGGCCTATTGGATTTTTCTCCTGCCAGCTGGATATCGTGGCCAGAGGGACCCCTTCATGTCTTAGAGCTGTTTTTGCTGCAAGGGAACTTATTGAAAGAACTGCAGACCTGGTCCTTGGCCACCCCTTGGTTGTATTGGCCCCTCATGACATCTCTGCCATCATCAACCAAGTTCAGCTCAAGCATGTGTCTCCCGCTAGACACCTACGTTTACAGTGTCATCTCCTGCTGCCTGACAACATTACCATACACAGATGTCAAGTTCTTAATCCATCCACTCTTCTTCCACTCCCTGAGGGGGGTATCCACTATGGGTTTATCATGGATGAAACCTATGTTTTTCTTCTCACTGGGACCATCAAGAGAATGCATCCTGATTTAACCTTTTATAAAGAACAAACACCTCTCTGTGAGGGTCCAGGATATGCCTTCTGTACCACATGGTACAAGCCAAACATCACTCCTGAACCTTGCTATGAAGATGAACTCTACCACTGGGTGGAGGTGAAACTCACTGCCCAAGACTTCTATTGTGATTCTGAAGGCAATAGCATGGTCCTGATCCAACTACCCCCAGAACTCAATTACTTGTACCGTCATTGGGATACTGCTATTCCACATGTCCCTGTTACCAAGTTGAAAACAAAATCATGGAATGATCTTGGGCCCATGGCAAAATTATGGGCCACCATGGATGAATCAAAGCTACAGGAAAATGGCATTGTCAAGTACCCAACAACTGACCTTCTTGAAGCATGGCCACGCCATTTCCTGGAAAATGAATTCCAAGACCTGGTCATAGTGAATAACTATGACCCAGAGACACTTCATGACTGTTTTGAACAAATGAAAATGGAAACAATACATCTTCCAACTGTACATGAGAATCCATTAACAAATCCTGACTTCACTCTGTTTGTGGATGGTTCAAGGTATGCTGATGAAGAAGGAAAATACCACACAGGATATGCCGTGACCACAACAGATGAAGTTATCAAATCATCATCTCTACCGCCAGCAATGTCTGCACAAGAAGCTGAATTACAAGCCCTGTCTTCAGCATGCAAAATCTCCGAAGGAAAACGTGCCAACATCTATACAGATTCAAGATATGCCCTGGGTGTGGCACATGACTTCGGCCTCATTTGGAAGACGAGAGGATTTCTTACCACTGCCGGTACACCAGTCAAACACAGCTCTGCAATCAAGGAACTAATGGATGCCCTCCTACTCCCTGAAGAAGTGGCCGTCTTGAAAGTCAAGGCACATGGGAAGTTGGATACAGATGAAGCAAAGGGCAACCATTTGGCTGATCAGGCTGCTAAGCAAGCAGCAAGAAATTTGCAGGAAGTGGATAAAGAAGTGTCCGGTCAAGAAGAAGTTCCTATTTTTACCCTACAGACCCTTCCTACTGATCTAAGAATTTTGCGGGAACAGCAAGCCGCAATTACCCCCGAAGAAATCCAGAAATGGAAGAAGAGAGGGGCTGTCCTAAAGGACGGAATATACTACAACAACTTTAAATTCTGCCTTCCTAAAAATTTATATCCAGCAGTTGTCCAATGGGCACATGGACCTGCACACCTGTCAAAAGACTTGATGGCTGCCCTCATACAGAAGTATTATGAAGCACCCGGAATCACAACATTGATCAGTAACTTCTATCCCGATTTGGATACAGGTACTCACAACCTGCTTCCCGGAGATTGGGTTCTAGTCAAGAAATTTGTGCGGAAATACACCCTGGAACCAAGATTTGACGGACCATTCCAGGTTCTCCTGATCACCGCAACCTCCGTCAAATTGGCCGGCAGGCCACATTGGATCCACGCTTCCCATTGTAAGAAAGTTCCTGCCCCAGAGGAAGCCGGTACCACACAACCATGTACCTCTGGTATATTATCTCCTTAATCAGTTTAATCAAAGCCCAACAAGTAGCCATCACCAAAGATGCCAGTGGGTACACCTTCTGGTATAATTCATCATGTACCCGTGTGGCTACTTATACTTTTGATTACTGTGACATCGTAGAATGTCCATTCCCCACGTCACAGATTCAGAATATCTATAGAGATATCCCTCATTCAAAGGACCCCTATGTTTGTGTAGTTGACAAACAATGGGGGCACAATTGTAACCATTGGGGGGCGGCAGGATGGAATGCCGGGCCTGCCTGGGGTTACAAACCAAAAAGTGTTTTATCTAAAGTAGATGATCATGGTAGATCCCTTCTCCAAAGAATGACCCTAAGAAAACCTGGAGGAGGTATACCAATGAAATTAATCCTGAATATTGAGCATCCCAGCCCAACAGATGCAGACCAGTATGTAATGGGAATGTATTGGAAAAAGGGTTCCTATAACAAATAAGGGCATTTCTACCTTAAAGATATGTGCCACTCTTCTGAGTGGCAAGGGACCACCCACATGGTCTCAAATCCATTGAAACCACACATCCAGTCCTTTAAAGACATGATGGCCATTGCAAACCCCACATTTGAAGATACCATGGCCGCTGAAACAGGTTTTAACGATGTTAATCTATGGTTAGAATGGATGAAATATAATGCCAATAAGCATAACAGAACCGCATGCTATGTGTGTGGTGGTGCCCGGCCTCACCTGGGCACCGTGCCTTTAACCTTGCCAGTAGATGTAGAAGAATGTGTTTTGAGTCTTTTTGCCTATCATTACGAATTCAACAGGTCCATATGTAAAGCATGGACAGTAGAATATCCCCTTCTAGCCAAGGATTGCAAACCCCCAGATGGTGTTACAGTTTATAAAGGTAATTACACCTGTTATGCTAATTATGATGGGATTGGTAAATTTGTGGGTAACTTCTCTAAAGGGTATTGTGCCACCTACAGAACTGTCTCCATGAACCTTCTACAATTCCATACCAGATCTTTAGGGGATATTTACTGGTTGTGTGGGGATTTACAGCTAAGATCCAGAATGGACAAAGAATGGTGGGGGGAGTGTACTCTGGCCAAAGCCATCATGCCTATACACATTATCTCTGACACACACCCCGACACCCATGAGTCCAAACAAACACCAACCAAAGTAAAGCGTGAAGCCCCAGTTAAAGGCAGTTTTGACCCTCATGTTTATATCGATGCCATTGGGGTGCCTAGGGGGGTGCCCAATGAGTTTAAAGCAAGAGATGAAGTTGCTGCAGGGTTTGAATCACTTTTTACCATAGACACTGCAAACAAGAATTTAAATTGGATAAATTACATTTATTACAACCAACAACGTTTTGTTAATTACACCAGGGATGCCCTCCAGGGCTTAGCCGAACAGCTGCAGGCTACGTCCCAAATGTCCTTCCAGAATAGAATGGCTTTAGACATGATTCTAGCCGAAAAAGGAGGGGTATGTAAAATTTTGCCCGACACCATGACATGTTGTACTTACATTCCAGAAAACACAGGCCCTAATGGTAAAGTTACCTTAGCCATAGAGAAGTTGAATGAGCTCTCTGAAGAGTTAAAAAGGAATTCTGGGATAAAGGATCCCTGGGAGAGATGGTTTGGTTGGATGACAGGATGGCAAAAGGCTTTAATGCATATTGGTATAGCAATACTAATTTTTCTTTTTATTTTTGCTCTTCTTGTTTGTTGTGTCCTCCCTTGTCTGAGAAAACTTCTTTTGAAGACTGTAGACCAAGCGGCACCCACTTTCACACATCTCACAGTTGATGACCAAGATTTCCAAGATATCAACTCGCCCTGTATACCGCTACAAACTATCCCTTTTATTGATAAAGTGCAAGAATTCTAGGTAGGGACCAGCTTAGGGACAGCATCTGTCTGTTTGGGAAAGACTACCGTGTGGAGATGTGGTGGGCTAGCCACTGCGGGATACCCATGGAGTGAAGCGTTCGAGTGCCCAGCAGACGGATGAGTTAGCCAACTAGGGACAGATGAAGGGACAGGATTGCACTTTGCAATAACACCAAGCTAGCGGCCACGGGGTTTCTGTGCCTTTGGGCTAACACGTCTTCTGATATTAACAAATAAAGATTATCTTTTAGAATCTAACATTTCATAGGGGGGACTGATGTAGAATTATTAAAAATCTTTATTGAAACCTGTATTGAATTATTGTACTAACTCCATTTTGTTCACATTACATGACAGAATTTTCTGACAGTATTTAGTATAATGAATAGAGACTGTATTTTCTCTCTAAGGATATAACTAGCCCCGGAATGACTGAATCTCCTGTCATTTGCAACATAGTATAATCTGAAGGCCATGAGAACACCGGCCAAATGAAATGTTCTATTCATAAAAGAACCTTGCACCCGACCACGAGACTGACATCACTAACTACGCAAAATGATGCCCGAGCCCCCCCTTCCACCGAGTAAGCATCGTGCTGGGAAAGATGGTGCTTGAGCCATCCGTCCACACCCATGTTCAGAACAATACCACCTCTCGGTGGGAGGACACCTAGCTAACCACTTAGTTTTTGGGCCAATTAATCATATTGATGGGTGGACATTGACACAGCCACTTAACATTTAACCCAATTAATGATGTTTATTTGTTATTATCTGATATTCAATGATGATGTCATTCAGCCTTTATAAGGGCTTGTAAGCCTGAATTTTGCCAGATGCTAATAAATTTCCTCGAAGTTTTTTTAACCTGAACTGCATGTGTCAGTGTGAACTTACTTCTGCGTATACGCAATTTATTCATCTCAGATTTGGACAGGAACAGATAGACTTTTAAACATTTTTGTTTATTTCTAAATTAATCTACATCAGGTATAAGGCTATCCTAGATATAAGATAAGGCCAGGGACTAATGGAAGTATTACATTACTGAGAGGGTAGTGGATTAATGGAATAGTCTTCCAGTAGCAGTGGTAGAGGTTAATACAGTGAAGGAGTTTAAGCATGCATGGGATAGGTATAAGGCTATCCTAGATATAAGATAAGGCCAGGGACTAATGAAAGTATTTAAAACAATGTGCAGACTAGATGGACCGAATTATGGTTTTCATCATATTTTATAATTTTTTTTTTTTGTAGTAATTAATAAGATATGATGAACATAATGGTATATAATGAAAGCCCTTCTTATGACAATAAAAACAACATATAATTTGTGTGGGTAAAGTATTTGAGAGAGAAGAAAATTACAGCTAAACACAAACACCCCACAAGTTTCAAAACACCAAGGGAAAGACAAGGTCAAAAGGTCATGTCACTAAGGGGTTAAAAGAAGAGAGACTACCACAAGAGGACATAGTCTTAAATTAGAGGGGCTGTAGACTATGGCTATGTCTTCCATACATGATGTTGTGGTAGAAGGTGGCAATATAACCAGTGGTATTAGAAGGGGTGAGAGCAGTGTTACCCTCTCTTGGGGCAGTAATGAGGTTTGTATCTTGTTCATATTAATTAATTTGTTTATTTCTCACCTCTCAGGAGATAGTGGGGGACCCGCAGTTTATTGTCGGTGGAGCCACCAGGACAGACATCTGCCAAGGAGCCTTGGGTGAGTGACTCCGAGACTTTTTTTTTACTGATGATGGCCAACCTTGGCACTGCAGATGTTAAGCTCAGTCAGTTAAGTCTGGTATAAGGTTGGCCATGACTGACCCCTGCTGGTGTGTCTGTGCAGGTGACTGCTGGCTTCTGGCTGCCATTGGCTCCCTGACTCTGAACGAGGATCTGTTGCACAGGGTGGTGCCGCATGGGCAGAGCTTCCAGGATGACTACGCTGGTATCTTCCATTTCCAGGTACGGATGACCTGAAGGCAGGTTCCTCTCTCTGGCTCTGCTTATTCTGACTCCCCCTCCTGTCGGTTTCCCTCGCCCGTAGATCTGGCAGTTCGGTGAGTGGGTGGACGTGGTGATCGATGATCGTCTGCCGGTGAAGGATGACGAGCTGGTGTTTGTACACTCGGCCGAGTGCTCGGAGTTCTGGAGTGCCCTGCTAGAGAAGGCATATGCCAAGTGAGTGCCACATGCCATGCTCTGTGCACCTGGTCCCACTAACTGCTGTCACTGGTGGTTCAGTGGAGTGCCTGGTGTTGATGCCCCACGTATGGTAGTAATAGGACCCAGTCGCCACTATTTTGCCATCTCACCCACTTCTTGCATTGTGAATTCTACATATCACCCCCACTTCTTCCTTTAAAGGTCCGCTGTCCCCAAAAATAAGGTTCTGTTTAATTGAAAGATTGTATTAAGTGTAGACATTATATATAGAAATGATTTAATGACCAAATACCAATAAACTAACTCCAATTCATTAAACATGGCAGATCCTATGAGATGGCAGTATGTACGATGTATACACACACAGACACAATCCAATTCATTAATCATGGGATGGCAGTATGTAGGATATATATACACAGACACTATCCAATTCATTAATCATGGCAGGTCCTATGAGATGGCGGTATGTAGGATGTATATACACACAGACACAATCCAATTCATTAATCATGGCAGGTCCTATGAGATGGCAGTATGTAGGATGTATATAAACAGACACAATCCAATTCATTATTCATGGCAGGTCCTATGAGATGGCAGTATGTAGGATGTATATAAACAGACACTATCCAATTCATTAATCATGGCAGGTCCTATGAGATAGCAGTATGTAGGATGTATATAAACAGACACTATCCAATTCATTAATCATGGCAGGTCCTATGAGATGGCAGTATGTAGGATGTATATACACACAGACACAATCCAATTCATTAATCACGGCAGGTCCTATGAGATGGCAGTATGTAGGCTGTATACACAGACACAATCCATTAATCATGGCAGGTCCTATGAGATGGCAGTATGTAGGATGTATATACACACAGACACAATCCAATTCATCAATCATGGCAGGTCCTATGAGATTGCAGTATGTAGGATGTATATACACACAGACACAATCCAATTCATTAATCATGGCAGGTCCTATGAGATTGCAGTATGTAGGATGTATATACACACAGACACAATCCAATTTATTAATCATGGCAGGTCCTATGAGATGGCAGTATGTAGGCTGTATATACAGTGCTTCTTACCTGAGAAGCCAGATCAGTATGTATGAATTTGGCTGCTTTCCGACAGTGATTTTATCTCCTCTCCCAGGTTAAATGGGTCATACGAGGCCCTCTCTGGGGGCAGCACCACGGAAGGCTTTGAGGACTTCACCGGTGGGGTGGCCGAAATGTATGACTTGCGAAAAGCTCCCCGAGACCTGGACAGAATCATCCGAAGGGCCCTGGAGAGAGGGTCCTTGCTGGGCTGCTCTATAGATGTGAGTCTCCTTCATTATCCTTGCATTGATGAGTCTCTGTGGCATCCAATGGGTTAATATCTTTTGGTGCCCCACCTGCCCCCCCTAAGGATTTGGCTGCATACATTGGGGGTGAGGTTTAAGACTTGTACAATATCTGAAGCCTAACGAGATGGTTTTTGTTTGTTCCCTCCCTGTCTCCTTCTTTCATCTCCCCCTTTTGACCCCCTCTCATTTCCCCCGCGCCCCCTTTGTTGTTCTACCCCCAGATCACCAGCTCCTTTGACATGGAAGCCGTCACCTTCAAGAAGCTAGTAAAGGGCCACGCATACTCCGTGACGGGACTGAAAGAGGTAAACCCAGAACACGCTCTCTGTATGACGGTCGTAATGACCGCTGGCGGCCTCACAATAAACACGATTATGTATAAATGTCCGTGTCGGTTATAGACAATGGAGATGTGGTACCACACACTCATCCACGACACTTTTTAGAAGCTGAATTAGTTATTTTTTAATATATATAAATTGTCTGCATCTGAGCATGTGAGTGTCACTGAGCCATGGACCTCCGCCATCTGGATCAGTACGTTGGCTTATGTGGCTATAGTTACTATTTGCCACTATTTCCACGTGTGCGTGTTGTATACATAACCCACTTGGGGCTCTATCATTAAATCTATATGAATTTGGGGTCCTGAAGGTAATTTGGGCTCTCCGCGAACATTATCTGATGTTAATCTAATTCCGACAGGTAAATTACAGAGGTGGGCAGGAGAAACTCATCCGTATCAGAAACCCCTGGGGGCAAGTTGAATGGACAGGAGCCTGGAGTGATAAGTAAGTCGAGCATTGAGGGGAGTGATAGAGCTAATGGAGATGGTATAGCCAGAGTGTCCTTACAGACTGTGCCAGTGGGAAATGACACTTTGACCAGAGATGGCTCTGGGGTTAGACCCAGTGAAAGCCTTTGGTGGGACTCCTCAAATGAGTTCTATTATTTGACTCATTATCTGATCTCCCCGCAGTTCTTCTGAGTGGAACGAGGTGGACCCTTCAGAACAGGAAGATCTACGACTCAAGATGGAGGATGGCGAGTTCTGGTAAGAGGAGGCTTGGGTACAAATCTTTTATTGCTGCTGCCGTCCGTGGTAGTCAACTGAGAAATGGAAAAATCTTGTTGGCGGCATAAAAGCACAGATTACCGATTCTAACCTTCTCTCTTGTTTGTGTCTCTTTCACCCTTTGTCGTTGTTTTTTTCCTAGTTCCCCTTCTTCAATGATTTGCCCTGAATTGTATTTTCCTTTTTCGTCTCCACCCGTTTGCTTCTCTCTTCCAGGATGTCTTTCCAGGAATTCCTACGGCAGTTCTCTCGGCTGGAAATCTGTAACCTCACCCCGGATGCCCTGGATAAAGACGGACTCAGCAAGTGGCACACCACCCTGTATGATGGCACTTGGCGCCGGGGCAGCACGGCCGGGGGCTGTAGGAACAACCCAGGTGAGGGGGCTGGACCGTCACTGCATGGTCCTTATACTGTGGACTCCTCTCGAACGCCCCTGACGACTCCTCTGCTCCTCTCCCCACAGCCACCTTCTGGATCAACCCTCAGTTTAAGGTGACATTACTGGAAGAAGATGACGATCCCGAGGATAATGAGTTGGCCTGCACTTTCCTGGTAGCCCTGATGCAGAAGAATCGCAGGAAACAGAGGAAAGTTGGCGGAGACATGCACACAATTGGCTTCGCCGTCTACGAGGTACCGGAGGGGGATTATAGACTGTCTGGTGGACATGGAGCATGTGGCAATAAAGGGTTTGGGTGGAACTGATCCGGTTCACTCTTCTTCTTTGCAGGTCCCTGACGAGGTATGGACAGTATGCAAAGAGTTTACCTCCATGTACATGAAATGTCCCTGCTGACGGTTTGTAGACTTTCCCAAGGAGGTTAAGGGGTCTCCCTACCTCCAGTTGGCATGACTAAACAGATTATAGACAAAGATGCACCGATAATCGATATGGCTAGCCTTTGTCATGCCAGTGGTTAGAGACTATATTACCCATGATGCTCAGGCAGCCGGATGGAGTACCAAACGTTGGCCATCTTGTGTCCTGTCTCATGCCCATGGCATTGATGGTATAACACCTTCTCCCAGTCTGGTCTGAACAAGTGAACTGTCAGATCATTGCGAGATTGGGAACAATTTGCACCAAAAGCTTTTAAAGGGCGGTGATAGAAGTTCTGTTTGATTGAAAGATTCCATCAAATGTAGACATTATAACTAGAAATGCTTTAATAAAGTACCTTACTGAGCCCTCTTTGCTCTGCATAGAGCTATACAGAGCAAAGATTCTAAACAACATGTCCGCCCCTGATAGAGCTATACAGAGCAAAGATTCTAACCAACATGTCTGCCCCCTGATAGAGCTATACAGAGCAAAGATTCTAAACAACATGTCCGCCCCTGATAGAGCTATACAGAGCAAAGATTCTAACCAACATGTCTGCCCCCTGATAGAGCTATACAGAGCAAAGATTCTAAACAACATGTCCGCCCCTGATAGAGCTATACAGAGCAAAGATTCTAACCAACATGTCCTCCCCCTGATAGAGCTATAGCAAAGAGGGCTCAATAAGGTACTTTATTTGTAATCTTTCATTAAAACATTTCTATTAGAAAACCTACACTTGAGGACTTTTTTTTTTTTTCAGCCATTGTCCTTTTACATCTCATCCCCTTGCCCCATTCTCTGAGTAGCCGTAACCTCACACCCCACAAATCTCCTACACCCGCAGTTTAAAGGCTGCCAGAACGTGCATCTGAAGAAGGATTTCTTCCTGCGGCACCAGTCCTGCGCCCGCTCTGAAACCTTCATCAACCTGCGCGAGGTGAGCACTCAGATCCGACTGCCCCCGGGGGAGTACATCATCGTGCCCTCCACGTTTGAAGCCCACAAGGAAGGAGACTTTGTGCTGAGGATCTTCACTGAGAAACAATCAGACTTCGAGTGAGTGGGAGGGCACGGGGGGGGCCGGCAGTCTGCCCAATAATCTGAATCCCTGGCCTTATCTTATATCTAGGATCGCCTTATACCTATCCCATGCATGCTTAAACTCCTTCACTGTATTAACCTCTACCACTTCTACTGGTAGACTATTCCATGCATCCACTACCCTCTCAGTAATGTAATACTTTCATTAGTCCCTGACCTTATCTTATATCTAGGATAGCCTTATACCTATCCCATGCATGCTTAAACTCCTTCACTGTATTAACCTCTACCACTTCTACTGGAAAACTATTCCATACATCCACTACCCTCTCAGTAATGTAATACTTTCATTAGTCCCTGACCTTATCTTATATCTAGGATAGCCTTATACCTATCCCATGCATGCTTAAACTCCTTCACTGTATTAACCTCTACCACTTCTACTGGAAGACTATTCCATACATCCACTACCCTCTCAGTAATGTAATACTTTCATTAGTCCCTGGCCTTATCTTATATCTAGGATCGCCTTATAACTATCCCATGCATGCTTAAACTCCTTCACTGTATTAACCTCTACCACTTCTACTGGAAGACTATTCCATGCATCCACTACCCTCTCAGTAATGTAATACTTTCATTAGTCCCTGGCCTTATCTTATATCTAGGATAGCCTTATACCTATCCCATGCATGCTTAAACTCCTTCACTGTATTAACCTCTACCACTTCTACTGGAAGACTATTCCATACATCCACTACCCTCTCAGTAATGTAATACTTTCATTAGTCCCTGGCCTTATCTTATATCTAGGATCGCCTTATACCTATCCCATGCATGCTTAAACTCCTTCACTGTATTAACCTCTACCACTTCTACTGGAAGACTATTCCATACATCCACTACCCTCTCAGTAAAGTAATACTATCATTAGTCCCTGACCTTATCTTATATCTAGGATAGCCTTATACCTATCCCATGCATGCTTAAACTCCTTCACTGTATTAACCTCTACCACTTACTCTGGAAGACTATTCCATACATCCACTACCCTCTCAGTAAAGTAATACTTTCATTAGTCCCTGGCCTTATCTTATATCTAGGATGTCCTTATACCTATCCCATGCATACTTAAACTCCTTCACTGTATTAACCTCTACCACTTCTACTGGAAGGCTATTCCATACATCCACTACCCTCTCAGTAATGTAATACTTTCATTAGTCCCTGACCTTATCTTATATCTAGGATAGCCTTATACCTATCCCATGCATGCTTAAACTCCTTCACTGTATTAACCTCTACCACTTATACTGGAAGGCTATTCCATACATCCACTACCCTCTCAGTAATGTAATACTTTCATTAGTCCCTGGCCTTATCTTATATCTAGGATAGCCTTATACCTATCCCATGCATGCTTAAACTCCTTCACTGTATTAACCTCTACCACTTCTACTGGAAGACTATTCCATACATCCACTACCCTCTCAGTAATGTAATACTTTCATTAGTCCCTGACCTTATCTTATATCTAGGATAGCCTTATACCTATCCCATGCATGCTTAAACTCCTTCACTGTATTAACCTCTACCACTTCTACTGGAAGACTATTCCATACATCCACTACCCTCTCAGTAATGTAATACTTTCATTAGTCCCTGACCTTATCTTATATCTAGGATAGCCTTATACCTATCCCATGCATGCTTAAACTCCTTCACTGTATTAACCTCTACCACTTCTACTGGAAGACTATTCCCTACATCCACTACCCTCTCAGTAATGTAATACTTTCATTAGTCCCTGGCCTTATCTAATATCTAGGATAGCCTTATACCTATCCCATGCATGCTTAAACTCCTTCACAGTATTACCATCTACCACTTCTACTGGAAGACTATTCCATAAATCCACTACCCTCTCAGTAATGTAATACTTTCATTAGTCATTGACCTTATCTTATATCTAGGATAGCCTTATACCTATCCCACGCATGCTTAAACTCCTTCACGGTATTAACCTCTACCACTTCTACTGGAAGACTATTCCATACATCCACTACCCTCTCAGTAATGTAATACTTTCATTAGTCCCTGGCCTTATCTTATATCTAGGATAGCCTTATACCTATCCCATGCATGCTTAAACTCCTTCACTGTATTAACCTCTACCACTTCTACTGGAAGACTATTCCATGCATCCACTACCCTCTCAGTAATGTAATACTTTCATTAGTCCCTGACCTTATCTTATATCTAGGATAGCCTTATACCTATCCCACGCATGCTTAAACTCCTTCACTGTATTAACCTCTACCACTTCTACTGGAAGACTATTCCATGCATCCACTACCCTCTCAGTAATGTAATACTTTCATTAGTCCCATACCTTATCTTATATCTAGGATAGCCTTATACCTATCCCACGCATGCTTAAACTCCTTCACTGTATTAACCTCTACCACTTCTACTGGAAGACTATTCCATGCATCCCCTACCCTCTCAGTAATGTAATACTTTCATTAGTCCCTGACCTTATCTTATATCTAGGATAGCCTTATACCTATCCCACGCATGCTTAAACTCCTTCACTGTATTAACCTATACCACTTCTACTGGAAGACTATTCCATCTATCCACTACCCTCTCAGTAATGTAATACTTTCATTAGTCCCTGGCCTTATCTTATATCTAGGATAGCCTTATACCTATCCCATGTATGCTTAAACTCCTTCACTGTATTAACCTCTACCACTTCTACTGGAAGACTATTCCATGCATCCACTACCCTCTCAGTAATGTAATACTTTCATTAGTCCCTGGCCTTATCTTATATCTAGGATAGCCTTATACCTATCCCATGCATGCTTAAACTCCTTCACTGTATTAACCTCTACCACTTCTACTGGAAGACTATTCCATGCATCCACTACCCTCTCAGTAATGTAATACTTTCATTAGTCCCTGACCTTATCATATATCTAGGATAGCCTTATACCTATCCCAACGGATGCTTAAACTCCTTCACTGTATTAACCTCTACCACTTCTACTGGAAGACTATTCCATACATCCACTACCCTCTCAGTAATGTAATACTTTCATTAGTCCCTGGCCTTATCTTATATCTAGGATAGCCTTATACCTATCCCATGCATGCTTAAACTCCTTCACTGTATTAACCTCTACCACTTCTACTGGAAGACTATTCCATCTATCCACTACCCTCTCAGTAATGTAATACTTTCATTAGTCCCTGACCTTATCTTATATCTAGGATAGCCTTATACCTATCCCACGCATGCTTAAACTCCTTCACTGTATTAACCTATACCACTTCTACTGGAAGACTATTCCATCTATCCACTACCCTCTCAGTAATGTAATACTTTCATTAGTCCCTGACCTTATCTTATATCTAGGATAGCCTTATACCTATCCCATGCATGCTTAAACTCCTTCACTGTATTAACCTCCATCACTTCTACTGGAAGACTATTCCATGCATCCACTACCCTCTCAGTAATGTAATACTTTCATTAGTCCCAGGCCTTATCTTATATCTAGGATAGCCTTATACCTATCCCATGCATGCTTAAACTCCTTCACTGTATTAACATCTACCACTTCTACTGGAAGACTATTCCATGCATCCACTACCCTCTCAGTAATGTAATACTTTCATTAGTCCCTGGTCTTATCTTATATCTAGGATAGCCTTATACCTATCCCATGCATGCTTAAACTCCTTCACTGTATTAACCTCTATCACTTCTACTGGAAGACTATTCCATACATCCACTACCCTCTCAGTAATGTAATACTATCATTAGTCCCTGGCCTTATCTTATATCTAGGATAGCCTTATACCTATCCCATGCATGCTTAAACTCCCTCACTGTATTAACCTCTACCACTTCTACTGGAAGACTATTCCATACATCCACTACCCTCTCAGTAATGTAATACTTTCATTAGTCCCTGGCCTTATCTTATATCTAGGATCGCCTTATACCTATCCCATGCATACTTAAACTCCTTCACTGTATTAACCTCTACCACTTCTACTGGAAGACTATTCCATACATCCACTACCCTCTCAGTAATGTAATACTTTCATTAGTCCCCGGCCTTATCTTATATCTACGATAGCCTTATACCTATCCCATGCATGCTTAAACTCCTTCACTGTATTAACCTCTACCACTTCTACTGGAAGACTATTCCATACATCCACTACCCTCTCAGTAATGTAATACTTTCATTAGTCCCCGGCCTTATCTTATATCTACGATAGCCTTATACCTATCCCATGCATGCTTAAACTCCTTCACTGTATTAACCTCTACCACTTCTACTGGAAGACTATTCCATACATCCACTACCCTCTCAGTAATGTAATACTTTCATTAGTCCCTGACCTTATCTTATATCTAGGATAGCCTTATACCTATCCCACGCATGCTTAAACTCCTTCACTGTATTAACCTCTACCACTTCTACTGGAAGACTATTCCATACATCCACTACCCTCTCAGTAATGTAATACTTTCATTAGTCCCTGGCCTTATCTTATATCTAGGATAGCCTTATACCTATCCCATGCATGCTTAAACTCCCTCACTGTATTAACATCTACCACTTCTACTGGAAGACTATTCCATACATCCACTACCCTCTCAGTAATGTAATACTTTCATTAGTCCCTGACCTTATCTTATATCTAGGATAGCCTGATACCTATCCCATGCATGCTTAAACTCCTTCACTGTATTAACCTCTACCACTTCTACTGGAAGACTATTCCATACATCCACTACCCTCTCAGTAATGTAATACTTTCATTAGTCCCTGGCCTTATCTTATATCTAGGATAGCCTTATACCTATCCCATGCATGCTTAAACTCCTTCACTGTATTAACCTCTACCATTTTTACTGGAAGACTATTCCATGCACCCACTACCCTCTCAGTAAAGTAATACTTTCATTAGTCCCTGACCTTATCATATATCTAGGATAGCCTTATACCTATCCCACGCATGCTTAAACTCCTTCACTGTATTAACCTCTACCACTTCTACTGGAAGACTATTCCATACATACACTACCCTCTCAGTAATGTAATACTTTCATTAGTCCCTGGCCTTATCTTATATCTAGGATAGCCTTATACCTATCCCATGGATGCTTAAACTCCTTCACTGTATTAACCTCTACCACTTCTACTGGAAGACTATTCCATACATCCACTACCCTCTCAGTAATGTAATACTTTCATTAGTCCCTGGCCTTATCTTATATCTAGGATAGCCTTATACCTATCCCATGCATGCTTAAACTCCTTCCTTTTATTAACCTCTACCACTTCTACTGGAAGACTATTCCATGCATCCACTACCCTCTCAGTAATGTAATACTTTCATTAGTCCCTGGCCTTATCTTATATCTAGGATAGCCTTATACCTATCCCAACGCATGCTTAAACGCCTTCACTGTATTAACCTCTACCACTTCTACTGGAAGACTATTCCATGCATCCACTACCCTCTCAGTAATGTAATACTTTCATTAGTACCTGGCCTTATCTTATATCTAGGATATCTCTGCCCCGCCTCCTGCGCCCTATCCTCCTGTGATATCTCTGCCCCGCCTCCTGCGCCCCATCCTTCTGTGATATCTCTGCCCCGCCTCCTGCGCCCTATCCTCCTGTGATATCTCTGCCCCGCCTCCTGCGCCCCATCCTCCTGTGATATTTCTGCCCCGCCTCCTGCGCCCCATCCTCCTGTGATATCTCTGCCCCGCCTCCTGCGCCCCATACTCCTGTGATATCTCTGCCCCGCCTCCTGCGCCCCATCCTCCTGTGATATCTCTGCCCCGCCTCCTGCGCCCCATCCTCCTGTGATATCTCTGCCCCGCCTCCTGCGCCCCATCCTCCTGTGATATCTCTGCCCCGCCTCCTGCGCCCCATCCTCCTGTGATATCTCTGCCCCGCCTCCTGCGCCCCATCCTCCTTTGATATCTCTGCCCCGCCTCCTGCGCCCCATCCTCCTGTGATATCTCTGCCCGCCTCCTGCGCCCCATCCTCCTGTGATATCTCTGCCCCGCCTCCTGCGCCCCATCCTGCTGTGATATCTCTGCCCCGCCTCCTGCGCCCCATCCTGCTGTGATATCTCTGCCCCGCCTCCTGCGCCCCATCCTGCTGTGATATCTCTGCCCCGCCTCCTGCGCCCCATCCTGCTGTGATATCTCTGCCCCGCCTCCTGTGCCCTATCCTCCTGTGATATCTCTGCCCCGCCTCCTGTGCCCCATCCTCCTGTGATATCTCTGCCCCGCCTCCTGCGCCCCATCCTCCTGTGATATCTCTGCCCGCCTCCTGCGCCCCATCCTCCTGTGATATCTCTGCCCCGCCTCCTGCGCCCCATCCTGCTGTGATATCTCTGCCCCGCCTCCTGCGCCCCATCCTGCTGTGATATCTCTGCCCCTCCTCCTGCGCCCCATCCTGCTGTGATATCTCTGCCCCGCCTCCTGCGCCCCATCCTGCTGTGATATCTCTGCCCCGCCTCCTGCGCCCCATCCTCCTGTGATATCTCTGCCCCGCCTCCTGCGCCCCATCCTCCTGTGATATCTCTGCCCCGCCTCCTGCGCCCCATCCTCCTGTGATATCTCTGCCCCGCCTCCTGCGCCCCATCCTCCTGTGATATCTCTGCCCCGCCTCCTGCGCCCCATCCTCCTGTGATATCTCTGCCCCGCCTCCTGCGCCCCATCCTCCTGTGATATCTCTGCCCCGCCTCCTGCGCCCCATCCTCCTGTGATATCTCTGCCCCGCCTCCTGCGCCCCATCCTCCTGTGATATCTCTGCCCCGCCTCCTGCGCCCCATCCTCCTGTGATATCTCTACCCCGCCTCCTGCGCCCCATCCTCCTGTGATATCTCTACCCCGCCTCCTGCGCCCCATCCTCCTGTGATATCTCTGCCCCGCCTCCTGCGCCCCATCCTCCTGTGATATCTCCGCCCCGCCTCCTGCGCCCCATCCTCCTGTGATATCTCCGCCCCGCCTCCTGCGCCCCATCCTCCTGTGATTTCTCCGCCCCGCCTCCTGCGCCCCATCCTCCTGTGATATCTCTGCCCCGCCTCCTGCGCTCAGTCCTCTCCCAATACCCAGGCTAAGCAGTGATAGCGGCTCTGTGGAGTTAGATGGTGATCTCTCCGTGTGTGTTATATATTTATAGGGAACTGGACGAGGAGGTTTCAGCGAATCTGCCCGATGAGGTAGGTGGAGCATGGGACACGTTTAATCCTCAATGGGAAAGTCCTGGGAATAACACTCTGCCCAAATAAACCACAGGATCCGTAACTGGCCAGCTCGGCGTCCAAAATATTTTATAGATTTTTTTAAACTTACTTTCAACCATTTTTTTTTTTAATCTAAGTATTTTCAGTTCTAATAGAGCCACGGATCAGAGCAATCTCCACTCCACCACCCCACGCGGTGTCTGTTACCCTGTGCAGTGAACCCAGCTTACCAAGCTTAGACGGTGTCCGAATGATCAGTTGGCAGACATTAAAGGGTTATTAATCTATATGGGTCTGCTCGGCCTGCACCCACGTCATCTGATTGGCTCTGATACGTGGCGCTCCAATATTCTCTTAGATTATGATGAAATCCCCGCGTCGCGTGGGGTTACTGGCGCCAATGGACAATCAGCAGGAAATTCGACTGAATGGAGTTGTATAAATAGGGGGTCAGTTTTATTTCTGTCATCATGTCGGTGTTCAGGTCATTAACCCTCTGTGGGACGTGTTTCCTCCCAGGAGAACCTGACAGAAGATGACGTGGAGGATTCCTTCAAGAACATGTTCCAGCAGCTAGCAGGAGAGGTGAGTCTTGGTCTCTAGCGCACCCCTCCGTGTCCGCACACAGCCCTCCGATCCTCCTGTATTTATTATGGAGAGGTGACATTCCCAGCAGCCTCTCCAGACATCTCTTGGGATGTGTGCCTTCTGCTATCTCTGCCACTTTATTGCCTCACAAATCACTGAATAAAACCCACCGACTCCGTGGCTCGATCCACGGGAGGATGTTGACTCTGGGTATCAGAGTGGCTCCTGTGGTTTTGGGGAATGATGCCGGTCCATGGACTGTATTTGGGAATGGTGAGATTCTGCTCTATGATCGCGTGTCCGGAGATTTCCCTACAAGGAGCCTGGGGTCCGTGGAAAGGTCTGTGAGGGTCCATAGAACATCATTAAATGGTCAGTCACCCCGTGCAGTGCCGACCCCTACCTGTGTCCAGCAGTGGTATATCTTGGCTTTGTGCTGCCCCAGGCACCCATCCAGAAGGGTTTGAAGCACCAGAAGTGTGATTTAACACCCTTTGGTAAAGTGCCTTCCCCGGCGAGTGCCTTGTTTGCCTTGCGGAAGATACACTACTGGTGTCCAGTGTCCATCCTGTTGGTGCATTAACTGTCCCTGCTCTCTCTTCACTTCCAGGACATGGAGATCAGCGTCTTCGAGCTGAAGACCATCCTCAACCGAGTAGTGAGCAGACGTAAGTTTGCCCTAAGCAAAACCACGGTTAATGTGTGTAATCCACGTTACGTGTTTGATAGCCATGATTCTTATTGCCATACCTGGCCTATAAATCCCCTCTGTGTGTCCTGTGGTCCTGAGTCTTGTTAAATTGGGGGGATTAAGCAGAGACAGGTCAGTACTGGTGCTCTCCCGGAGTCTCACACATTTTTTATTCTCATCCCTCAGACAAGGATATAAAGACGGATGGGTTTGGCATGGAGTCATGCCGTCAGATGGTCAACCTGATGGATGTATCCTTTTCTTGGCCCCTGCGTGGTCCACCGAGTGATCCCTCTTCACGGCGTGTGTAGTTTCTCACCTCCTGCTTGGTGGCAGCGGTGGGATGGCTCCACGGGGCCCCAGTTTCTTCACAAAGAGGTTGTAGCCCAGTTTTCCAGCTAGCTATCGACCACTTGTCTATAACTCCCAGTATTCACAGGCAGCTGCAGCCGGCTGGTGCTGTTCGTTTCAATCCTTAGCGTGCCCTTCTCAGAAAGACGGCAGCGGCAAGCTGGGAGTTGTAGAGTTTCAGATCCTGTGGAATAAAATCCGCAGCTGGCTGGTGAGTGATGTTACCTTATCAGGGGCTCTGGGTGACCCAGTCTGGATGACATGCCCCCGCTAGGCCCCTTCTTTCCACTGGAGAGGAGCAATCCTAACTCCTAACCTAAATCAGCAGAACAGTCCGTCAGCTTCCATGGCAACTGAACCACTTTTAAAACTTTTTCCCCAGAAATGCTCATCTCATAAATAGCTAAATGTTTATATTTTGTAACTTGTATATATGTGTAATTTGCACGATCCCCCCTTCTAACCTGCGTGTAACTCCCTCCACCTACCCTGCAGGTGATCCTTCCTCTGGCCTGCGTGTAACCCCCCGCCCTGCGTGTAACCCCCCCCCCCCCGCGTGTAACCCCCCCCCCCCGCCCTGCGTGTAACCCCCCCCCCCCGCCCTGTGTGTAACCCCCCCCCCGCCCTGCGTGTAACCCCCCCCCCCGCCCTGCGTGTAACCCCCCCCCCCGCCCTGCGTGTAACCCCCCCGCCCTGCGTGTAACCCCCCCCTGTCCTGCGTGTAACCCCCCCCTGTCCTGCGTGTAGCCCCCCCCTGTCCTGCGTGTAGCCCCCCCCGTCCTGCGTGTAGCCCCCCCCGTCCTGCGTGTAGCCCCCCCCGTCCTGCGTGTAGCCCCCCCCCGTCCTGCGTGTAACACCCCCCGTCCTGCGTGTAACACCCCCCGTCCTGCGTGTAACACCCCCCGTCCTGCGTGTAATCCTCACTCTCTCCCTCTTGCAGACAGTTTTCCGGCAGCATGATCTGGATAAATCAGGAACAATGAGTTCCTACGAGCTGCGTCTGGCTTTGGAAAGTGTAGGTGAGTAGGACCCTCGGTCAGAGTGGAGGTTTCTCAGGGTCTTGTCACTAAACTCTTCTTGTATCACACTCCGTGCTGTGAGTGTGCACTCCCCTGAGTCTCCGTGTATCACTTAGTGCTGAGTGTGTGCTGGGATTAACAGTTCTCTTGTCTGGTAGGGTCTGCGGGCTGCGGCTGGTAGGGTCTGCGGGCGGCGGCTGGTAGGGTCTGCGGGCTGCGGCTGGTAGGGTCTGCGGGCTGCGGCTGGTAGGGTCTGCGGGCGGCGGCTGGTAGGGTCTGCGGGCGGCGGCTGGTAGGGTCTGCGGGCGGCGGCTGGTAGGGTCTGCGGGCGGCGGCTGGTAGGGTCTGCGGGCTGGGGCTGGTAGGGTCTGCGGGCTGGTAGGGTCTGCGGGCGGCGGCTGGTAGGGTCTGCGGGCGGCGGCTGGTAGTGTCTGCGGGCGGCGGCTGGTAGGGCCTGCGGGCTGGGGCTGGTAGGGTCTGCGGGCTGGGGCTGGTAGGGTCTGCGAGCTGTGGATGGTAGGGTCTGCGAGCTGTGGATGGTAGGGTCTGCGGGCTGGGGCTGGTAGGGGGAGTGGCTGGTAGGGTCTGCGGGCAGCGGCGGCTGGTAGGGTCTGCGGGCTGGGGCTGGTAGGGTCTGCGGGCGGCGGCTGGTAAGGTCTGCAGTCGGCGGCTGGTAGGGGGAGTGGCTGGTAAGGTCTGCAGGTGGCTGCTGGTAGGGGGAGTGGCTGGTAGGGTCTGCAGGTGGCTGCTGGTAGGGTCTGCGGGCTGCGGCTGGTAGGGTCTGCGGGCGGCAGCTGGTAGGGGGAGTGGCTGGTAGGGTCTGCAGGTGGCTGCTGGTAGGGTCTGCGGGCTGCGGCTGGTAGGGTCTGCAGTCGGCGGCTGGTACAGTCTCTATTCCTTTGCTTCCTCCGTTCATGCTCCTGTACCTCCCTCTGCAGGATTCCGGTTGAATAATAAGCTCATGCAGGTCCTGGTGGCTCGTTATGCTGATAATGAGATGGGCGTCGACTTTGATAACTTCGTCTGCTGCCTGGTGAAGCTGGAAGCCATGTTCAGTGAGTCCCTAATATACAGCTCTCTATACTACACCCTGCCCCGATACACAGCTCTCTATACTACACCCTGCCCCGATACACAGCTCTCTATACTACACCCTGCCCCGATACACAGCTCTCTATACTACACCCTGCCCCGATACACAGCTCTCTATACTACACCCTGCCCCGATACACAGCTCTCTATACTACACCCTGCCCCGATACACAGCTCTCTATACTACACCCTGCCCCGATACACAGCTCTCTATACTACACCCTGCCCCGATACACAGCTCTCTATACTACACCCTGCCCCGATACACAGCTCTCTATACTACACCCTGCCCCGATACACAGCTCTCTATACTACACCCTGCCCCGATATACAGCTCTCTATACTACACCCTGCCCCGATATACAGCTCTCTATACTACACCCTGCCCCGATATACAGCTCTCTATACTACACCCTGCCCCATACACAGCTCTCTATACTACACCCTGCCCCGATACACAGCTCTCTATACTACACCCTGCCCCGATACACAGCTCTCTATACTACACCCTGCCCCGATATACAGCTCTCTATACTACACCCTGCCCCCGATGTATACAGCCCCCGCACTCTGCCCCCCCCGATGTATACAGCCCCCGCACTCTGCCCCCCCCCGATGTATACAGCCCCCGCACTCTGCCCCCCCGATGTATACAGCCCCCGCACTCTGCCCCCCCGATGTATACAGCCCCCGCACTCTGCCCCCCCCCCAATGTATACAGCCCCCGCACTCTGCCCCCCAATGTATACAGCCCCCGCACTCTGCCCCCCCCGATGTATACAGCCCCCGCACTCTGCCCCCCCCGATGTATACAGCCCCCGCACTCTGCCCCCCCCGATGTATACAGCCCCCGCACTCTGCCCCCCCCGATGTATACAGCCCCCGCACTCTGCCCCCCCCGATGTATACAGCCCCCGCATTCTGCCCCCCCCTGATGTATACAGCCCCCGCACTCTGCCCCCCCCCCCGATGTATACAGCCCCCGCACTCTGCCCCCCCCGATGTATACAGCCCCCGCACTCTGCCCCCCCCCGATGTATACAGCCCCCGCACTCTGCGCCCCCCCCCCCGATGTATACAGCCCCCGCACTCTGCCCCCCCCGATGTATACAGCCCCCGCACTCTGCCCCCCCCCGATGTATACAGCCCCCGCACTCTGCCCCCCCCCCGATGTATACAGCCCCCGCACTCTGCCCCCCCCGATGTATACAGCCCCTGCACTCTGCCCCCCCCCCCGATGTATACAGCCCCCGCACTCTGCCCCCCCCCGATGTATACAGCCCCCGCACTCTGCCCCCCCCCGATGTATACAGCCCCCGCACTCTGCCCCCCCCCCCCGATGTATACAGCCCCCGCACTCTGCCCCCACCGATGTATACAGCCCCCGCACTCTGCCCCCCCCCGATGTATACAGCCCCCGCACTCTGCCCCCCCCCCCCCGATGTATACAGCCCCCGCACTCTGCCCCCACCGATGTATACAGCCCCCGCACTCTGCCCCCCCCCGATGTATACAGCCCCCGCACTCTGTTCCCCCCGATGTATACAGCCCCCGCACTCTGCCCCCCCCCGATGTATACAGCCCCCGCACTCTGTTCCCCCCGATGTATACAGCCCCCGCACTCTGCCCCCCCCCCGATGTATACAGCCCCCGCACTCTGCCCCCCCCGATGTATACAGCCCCCGCACCCTGCCCCCCCGATGTATACAGCCCCCGCACTCTGCCCCCCCCGATGTATACAGCCCCCGCACTCTGCCCCCCCCCCCCGGTGTATACAGCCCCCGCACTCTGCCCCCCCCCCCCGGTGTATACAGCCCCCGCACTCTGCCCCCCCCCCCCCCGGTGTATACAGCCCCCGCACTCTACCCCCCCCCCCCGATGTATACAGCCCCCGCACCCTGCCCCCCCCGATGTATACAGCCCCCGCACTCTGCCCCCCCCCCGATGTATACAGCCCCCGCACTCTGCCCCCCCCCGATGTATACAGCCCCCGCACTCTGCCCCCCCCCGATGTATACAGCCCCCGCACTCTGCCCCCCCCGATGTATACAGCCCCCGCACTCTGCCCCCCCCCGATGTATACAGCCCCCGCACTCTGCCCCCCCGATGTTTACAGCCCCCGCACTCTGCCCCCCCGCACTCTGCCCCCCCCCCCCCGATGTATACAGCCCCCGCACTCTGGCCCCCCCCCCCGATGTATACAGCGCCCGCACTCTGCCCCCGCACAGTCTCTGATGATTGTCATTTTTCAGGGTTTTTCAAGGCCATCGATCAGGAAGGCAGCGGATCTGCAGAAATGAATCTAGGAGAGGTTAGTACAGACCATGCAGCCCCCCATTCTGGGTAGGCATATACCAATCTGGTTAGCAATGATTTGTCTCGTAATCCATCTGTAGCCCATACACGCTGCACTGGACATTAACACATGGCCTCTTTCTATTTAACACCCGCTGATTTATATTACGTTCAGATCGTGGGAATAAAGCTGTAATTACATAGCTGCTTCCAGCAGGGCGGCGCCACATAGTAATGGTGACTACCAACATTGTACTGTGCAACAGGGGAAGATGATGCATGATGAGCCCAGGCTAAAATGACATACTGGGCGTTCAAACAAACCGTAATAAAAGCTTTCAGTACAGATCAGTCCCAGGTAACTAGGGAGCCAACGTTTGGGTAAAAACAAAGACCTCGCTCCATAGACTTATAGGCCTCAAAGGGACCATGTCACCTAAACATGGCTTATACTGTGACTGTATCACCTAAACATGGCTTATACTGTGACTGTATCACCCAAACACTGCTTATACTGTGACTGTATCACCCAAACACTGCTTATACTGTGACTGTATCACCTAAACACTGCTTATACTGTGACTGTATCACCTAAGCACTGCTTATACTGTGACTGTATCACCTAAACATGGCTTATACTGTGACTGTATCACCTAAACATGGCTTATACTGTGACTGTATCACCTAAACACTGCTTATACTGTGACTGTATCACCTAAGCACTGCTTATACTGTGACTGTATCACCTAAACACGGCTTATACTGTGACTGTATCACCCAAACACTGCTTATACTGTGACTGTATGACCCAAACACTGCTTATACTGTGACTGTATGACCCAAACACTGCTTATACTGTGACTGTATCACCCAAACACTGCTTATACTGTGACTGAATCACCCAAACACTGCTTATACTGTGACTGTATCAACCAAACACTGCTTATACTGTGACTGTATCAACCAAACACTGCTTATACTGTGACTGTATCAACCAAACACTGCTTATACTGGGACTGTATCACCCAAACACTGCTTATACTGTGACTGTGTCACCCAAACACTGCTTATACTGTGACTGTATCACCCAAACACTGCTTATACTGTGACTGTATCACCCAAACACTGCTTATAATGTGACTGTATCACCTAAACACTGCTTATACTGGGACTGTATCACCCAAACACTGCTTATACTGTGACTGTATCACCTAAACACTGCTTATACTGTGACTGTAGAGAATAAAATCTATACATTGTGTTAGAATTGCAGCAAATGCATAAAATAAGAGAAATATATGGATTAAATGTGTCTGTCTCCTGCTTATGACATCACTTGTGGCTTGATATGCAAATGAACTGTTTTTCATGTGTAACTTGCATGCCAAGCCACAGGTGAGGTCATAAGCAGCAGACACCACATTTAAAGCATATATTTCTCTCATTTTGTGCATTTACACACGATGTATAGATTGTTTTTCCATTCACAGTATTAACCATGTTTGCACAGTGTCTTTATGTTCCTCAGAGATGCTGATTGGATGGCTGGAAACAGCCAATCAGATCCTGTGCACAGGTGACCTCTATTTTTACTCCCCCTTTTGGCAAGTATGGTTATTTCACAGCCCGCAGCGTGTTTAACTCGGTGTAATGATGGTAACTCATCCAACGCATTTCTCTTTTCTTTCAGTGGCTGACTCTCAGCATGTGCGGATAATGAGATCGCCTGCCCCCCATGGATCTTCTACCCCTCCCCTCTGCCCCCCCATACCTGCTGCCTCTCTCACTAACCTCATCCCTATAGGGGTTCAATCACTAGGACAGGTCACTGGGCTGCACATTTCCCAGAATCCTCTGCGTGTCCGACTCTCGCTCGATCAGACCTTTTTTCTATACCGATGGGTTGAGGGTCGCCCTACTCTCTCTGCCCCACGGGCAGCTCTCCTGTACATTCAGTAAGACTTTCCTCATCCATCTGGAATATGAGGGGGGTAGAGGGTCTGCATACTGCATTTTAATGATCTATAAAAATCAGCTGCTACTGGAGGGGATGCAAAATGTATAGACCCCTTCAGAAATCGTATATGAAGAGTATCCCCCATAAGGCCGGGGTGAGTCGTAAACCTAACTCCCCAAACTTACAGCTGGAGGTAAAGATACCCCAACGAATAGAGGGGGAAATTCTAACTCTGCGTTGGTGGAAGAGAGGGACAGCTCAGCCCCCCACCTGTTATACAGGGGGGTCACTGAATAAACATTGGAAATTGAGGTCCTCCCCTCCGGTCTCTTTATTGACTTATCATGTCTGCTAATCTCTCCTGCTGTAAGAATGTCTCCCCTCTGACATTTCCCCTCCAATTCCTTAAATACAGTAAGTCACTCTGTGACCCATTTGATGCCAAGTGGGGGTAATGCATTATCTCCAGCACTGCAGGGCATTGAGTCCCCCAAATAATCTGTTTGAATTATATGATGCAGCCATCTCACTCCCAACACAGCAAGGGTTCAAGGATAGGTGGGAGCTCTATAAACTGCTGCTCTATCAAGCATGGTAAAGATCTGACAGCATTCTGGTGTAAAATCCTGTGCGGACCACAAAATACCCCCAGCTATACAGGGCAAAGATTCTAAACAACATGTCCGCCCCCTGATAGTTATACAGGGCAAAGATTCTAAACAACATGTCCGCCCCCTGATAGAGCTATACAGGGCAAAGATTCTAAACAACATGTCCTCCCCCTGATAGAGCTATACAGGGCAAAGATTCTAAACAACATGTCCGCCCCCTGATAGAGCTATACAGAGCAAAGATTCTAAACAACATGTCCTTCCCCTGATAGAGCTATACAGAGCAAAGATTCTAAACAACATGTCCTCCCCCTGATAGAGCTATACAGGGCAAAGATTCTAAACAACATGTCCGCCCCCTGATAGAGCTATACAGGGCAAAGATTCTAAACAACATGTCCTCCCCCTGATAGAGCTATACAGGGCAAAGATTCTAAACAACATGTCCGCCCCCTGATAGAGCTATACAGAGCAAAGATTCTAAACAACAAGTCCGCCCCTGATAGAGCCATACAGAGCAAAGATTCGAAACAACAAGTCCGCCCCTGATAGAGCCATACAGAGCAAAGATTCGAAACAACATGTCCGCAACACTATGCCCCCACCTCCCCTCTTCAGGAAGAGACCTGTACTCACTCAGCAGGGTTTTTTAAATAATTGAACCTCTGCCCCCCAAATCCTTTATGCTCAGACTCTGAACCTTTCGCCTCCTACAGATCCAACTATACTGGGTAATGAGCGTAAAGTCCAAATACTGATGTCAGACTTAAAGTTACAGAGTGAGAAAGATTCTCCATTAGTTTAAATTCTCAGCATTTCTCTCCTGTATGAACCCAGCGTTTCCTGTCCCTTTACCAGTCGTCAGTTATGTATATTTTATAAGACACATGTTTAATCTGCCGTGAATAGTTTGCATGTTTTGCACGTTAGAGAAAGATATGAGAATTATATAGAGATGGTGGTAATAATACCAAGTATACAATCCTCATTGGTTCCTTTCTGCTGTCAGCCAATTGGGATGTAAAACCTAGATACTGATTTACTAATGGCCGCCTCCTGTCTGCTTTATACCAGCTTCATAAAAGTAATACACACATATAGCTAAATGTCTCCTAAACAGACTACTTATACACTGAATGGAGAGTCAAATTAGATGTGATGGTTCCTGCTTATGACATCACCTCGTATCTTTATATGCAAATGACACATTTTCCATTAAAAAGCAGTTCATTTGCATATCGTGCCCCAGGTGATGTCATCAGCAGGGGACACAGACACATTTAAATCCCATTTTTCTCCTAATTGATGCATTTGCTGCAGTTTTGCGAAAACAATGTACAGATCATTTTCAGTTTCTCCTCTACATTCACAGTGAAGACAATGTCTGGGTGACACAAGGTACTGAATGTCCCCGGTGTCCCTTTCTGTATTTTTGGAAGTCTTGCGGTCTCTTTGGCGTGCATGCTGCGTTATTAAAGCTGGGCACCGTGTCTCGTGGCGTGGTGGGCTTACGCTATATATATCCTCGCTTCCTGTTGGATCTGAAAACATGTTCATTCATTTGTAAAGTCTTTCTAATAAAGATGATGGGGTTTAGGTCTCTCTCCCTGGGTGCCAGGCCGCGGAGGGACTGAGCAGGGTTTAATGTCACACTTTATCATTCAATATAACAGCGGATTAACAGCACTGGTCGGATAACCTGGAAACAGGGCCGGTCCAAGACACTGCTGCTGCTGCTGCTCACAAGGGGTGTGAGGATCTCGGTGCCTAATGGCAGTCATGCTACCTCTGGCGAGCACATGGAGGGCTGTGCGGCCCCCCAAAAAATGCCACCCCATACTATTAGAGACCCAGTGCCAAACCGGTCATGCTGGAGGATGTAACAGGCAGCAGAACGTTCTCCACGGTGTCTCCAGACTCTGTCACGTCTGTCACATGTGCTCAGTGTGATCCTGCTTTCATCTGTGAAGAGCACAGCGCGCCAGTGGCGAATTTGACCTATCCCACCTAGTGCCTCCCATCCACTATACTGTTACTACAACTTCAATCCCTCTGACCCCTTCAATCCCTTAATTGTGTCATGGACCCCCTTCCCTCTAGATTGTAAGCTTACGAGCAGGGTTCTCTACCTCCATGTACCAGTCTGTACTAGTTTGTCTAAATTAGTATGTAGTTCCTTTCTTTGCTCTGTACCAAGCGCTACGAGAATTGGTGGCGCTGTACAAATAAATGTTAATGTAATTTGCCAATCTTGGTGTTCTCAAATGCCAAACCCCCACCTGTGGATGTCAGGCCCTCATACCACCCTCATGGAGTCTGTTTCTGACTGAGCAGACCCATGCACATTTGTGGCCTGCTGGAGGTCATTTTGCAGGGCTCTGGCAGTGCTCCTCCTTGCACAAAGGCGGAGGTAGCGGTCCTGCTGCTGGCCTCCTCCACATCTCTTGATGTACTGGCCTGTCTCCTGGTAGCGCCTCCATGCTCTGGACACTACGCTGACAGACACATTGATGGGCCATCCAGAACCCTGGGAAATTATGCAAATTAATTGTACAGGACATGTATGGGCGAGGGGGAGGCAAGAGATGACTGACGGGGGCTGGGGGAGGGGCTTCAAGGGGGAGTTGATAAAAGCCCTGGAGCCTCTCTCCCCAGCAGCCATTTTAATCTGTAAACGCACCTGGTAGCAATTTTTGCAGCTCTGGTGTTTCATTCACGGCTCAGGCATGGAGATTGAGGCAATGCTCGCTGCCCTGAGGGCTGAGGCTCTTACAGATGGTGGCAGACGTTTGAGGCAGCAGTTTGCAGCGCTGCAGGCTGCTACGCCCGCGGTGGCATCGCCTCCCGCGGGTCCTCGTGGCGGGGCGCGGCGGGTGTCCCGCCCGCCCGCTCGACTGAGCCCGGATGCCGGCTCCATCCAGCCTCATCGGAGCAGGAGCGGAGCTGGGCGAAGGAGCGGCCTTCGCCCGTCGGCCGCGCGGCCCGCTGCGTCCGGCGGCGGGCCTGCTAGTGCAGCCACGCGACCGTCCCCGGTGGCTAGTGGGAGCGGGGATCGCAGGCCGCGCCCCTCCCCTCGGGGTTTGGAGCGCGACGGACGGAGGACATCCAGGGCTGTGACCAGGTCCGGTACAGCCCTGCTACCTTCCCCCCCGCGTCCGGATGCGGGGCCTAGCAGGAGGAGGAGCACGGATCGGCAGGCCAGGGTGGTGAGTAGGCCTCAGGGCCGAAAACGGGGGTCCCTTCGATTACCCTCCCGGGCGGGGGGCAGTGGGGAGGCTGTGGGCAGCTGCAGTGGGTCTTCTGGGGATGAGGATCCGGCCCTGGGTCTCTTACTGCCCCCTACCCCGTCCCCTACTCCTACCCCTGTGACTACTTACCAGGTTCCCTTGGCTGGGCTTCTCTCTCCTCCTGATCTGGCGTTGTATTCACCTGTCTCTCCTTCACAGGCTCCAGCTACTAGTGCTGTGCCACTCTACGTCCCCCATCCTGCTTCCCAGGTTGCGGGTGATTCAGCGGCCTCCCGGGCCTCCACGCCGGCTCTGGGCGCGGTTCAGGGAGACACTGGTGAGTCCACGGGGCAACCTTTGGCGGGGTTTTCTGGGGTGGGTGGGGTGGGGTCTACCGTTACTCCTGCTAGTCAGCCTTGGGTGGATTTGTTGCAATGCTTGCGGGGGGCGATAGAGCAAGTGAGCCGGGTGGCTGGGCCTTCTGGTAGTGCGGCCCTGCAGGGCATCGATAGTACGATGGGCAGCGTGTGGGGTTCCACGGGGGGTTCACCGGGGGTGGTTTCTGGTTTACCGGGCACGGCGGGGGTCCCACAGTCCCCCTTATTACCGCCCCCTTTGTTGCTGCCGGCGGCCACTGCTGCGGCGCTCCCTGCGGTTCCCTTGTCAATGCCTAGTACATCGGCGGCACCGAGTACGTCGGCGTCAATGGTTGGGGCGGCTGATTTGACACACCCTGTTGCACCGATGGCGCATGGGGCCGCGTATTTATGTTGGTCGGGCCCCTTAGGCCTTCATCTTAAACCGGAGGTGAGGGAGCGTATTTGGAAGGGCGAGTATGTGGAAATTTATTCGCTCCTCCCCATGGAGGACGTTCCTCCTCCTGAGAAGGAGTTGAAGGATGCCGAGAAAGAAAAGGAGAAGTACCGTTATCGCAAAATCCCAAAGAATTATGGGAATTGGATTCGGGCTTTCTCCATCTTGGCTAGCGTCATCGGGGAGAAATCCCCTGAAAAATGTTGCTCCTTATTTTGTTACCAGGATCAAATCTGGAATGCGTGTAGGATTTATGGGGGTCTCAGCTGGTGGCGCTATGATGAGCAATTCCGGCAACGGATTGCTTTACGGCCTACTTTGGGTTGGGATCAAATGGACGTGGGGCTGTGGCTGGCCATTATGACCCGGCCAGCCTCGCATCAGGGGGGTTTGACGTCCTTTCTCGGGGGGGTCGGGGGACCGGGTTCGCCCTCTCCCTCGGCCACGACCCCACGACGACCGGGAGGGTGCTGGCAATTTAATGAGGGTCAGTGCAAGTTTGGCGCCGGTTGTCGCTTCAAACATGAGTGTTCCGGTTGCGGGGGTAGCCACCCCGCCACCCGGTGCTTTAAGCGTCAGAGAGGTGGGGACAAGTCTGACGTGGGCGGAAAGGGGGATGACGCCGGTGGACGTCGGGGCAATGCGCCCATGGCTAAGCCGGTATAGGAATCGCAGGGCGGCGGACATTTTGTTGCACGGGTTTGAGTTTGGTTTCAGGATCCCCTTTCAGGAGCGGGAGGTTTGTTTGCGGTTGCGTAATTTACGTTCGGTGGCTGAGCACCCCGAGGTGGTGCGGGATAAGTTGGCTAAGGAAGTGGCTCTGGGCCGTATGGCGGGTCCGTTTGATTCGCCCCCGTTGGCCGCTTTACGGGTTTCTCCCCTGGGGGTGGTTCCCAAAAAGGAACCGGGAAAGTTCCGGCTGATCCAGCATCTGTCTTACCCCTATGGGGAGTCGGTTAACGATGACATTGATGCAGAATTGTGCCGGGTGTCTTATGCGTCCTTTGATTCGGCGGTTCAAATGGTGAGGGCGGCAGGGGCTGGTGCGTTGATGGCCAAAACCGATGTGGAGTCGGCCTTCCGGCTTCTTCCGGTTCATCCAGACTGTCATCACCTCCTCGGGTGCCATTTTGAAGGGAAGTTTTACGTTGACTTGTGCCTTCCCATGGGTTGTTCTATTTCCTGTTTTTATTTTGAGTGCTTTAGCACCTTTTTGGATTGGGTAATCAGGGAGGAGTCCGGGTGCAACTCAGTGATGCACTACCTGGATGACTTCCTGCTGGTGGGTCCCTCGGGTTTGCAAGTCTGTGGCCATTTGTTGAGGACGGCCCAGGTGGTTCTGGCTTCGTTTGGGGTCCCATTGGCGGCAGACAAAACGGAGGGCCCGACTACCTGTATTTCATTCCTGGGCATTGAGATTGACTCCCTGGCCGGGGAATGCCGGCTTCCTCAGGATAAATTGTTGGGCCTTAGGGCGGACATTTCTAAGGCTTGCGGCTTGAGAAAAATTCAGCTCAGGGCGTTGCAATCTTTATTGGGGAAGCTCAACTTTGCCTGTAAAATTATGCCAATGGGCAGGGTGTTTAGCAGACGTCTGGCGGGGGCTACGGCGGGGGTGTGCCGGCCGCACCATTATGTCAGGCTCACTCGGCCCCTAAGGGATGATCTGGCGGTGTGGGATGATTTTTTGAGCAGGTACAATGGACGGTCGTTGTGGCAGGCTCCGGAGGTGTCCAACGCAGATCTCCATCTGTACACGGATGCCTCAGGATCCGTGGGCTACGGGGCGATTTTGGGGTCCCAGTGGTCTGCCGAGACTTGGCCCCCGTTCTGGGGTTCGGGGTGCCTGACAAAGAATTTAGCTTTTTTGGAGCTATTTCCTATTCTGGTGTCAGTGGTCCTTTGGGGAACTACGTTACGGGATCGCAGGGTGGTCTTCCACTGTGACAACATGGGAGTGGTGTTGGCGGTGAATAACCTGACGGCTTCTTCCCCGCCGGTAGTTCGGCTGTTGCGGCTTCTGGTCCTTAACTGCCTTGATTTTAATGTGACCTTTCGTGCTGTTCATATCCCTGGGGTGCATAACGTAATTGCGGATGCACTTTCTCGTTCGCAGTGGGCAACGTTCCGGGCGGCAGCACCATGGGCGGACCCGGAGGGTATCCCGTGCCCGTCGACGCTGTGGGACCTTGGGTTGGGCGAATAGCACAGTGGGTTAGCCAGTCTGTCGCTGGATCCACATGGAAGCGTTACGGTAAAGTTTGGGGGGAATGGTTGGATCTGGAGTCGGCTCGTGGGGGTTTTAGGGATGATGGGGCTCGCTTGGAAGGTTTACTGTGGTTGTTGTGGCATTGGGACGCGGCTGGCTTGTCGCCCGCGGCATTAACGGCACGGATGTCAGGCCTCAGTTTCTGGTTCAGAGCTTCTGGGCTACGGGACGTGACTAAGGAGTTTCTAGTGCGTCAGGCGTTGAAGGGTTGGAGGAGGGGCGTTCATTCCGTGGATTACCGTAAACCGGTGTCCGGGGCTTTGTTGCTGGGCCTGTGCCACATATTGCCGGTGGTTTGCCACTCGCCTTTTGAGGTGGATCTGTTTCGGTTAGCCTTTTCCATGGCATTTTTTGGAGCTTTGCGTATTGGGGAATTGGTTAGCCAGGCAAAAACGAAGCCAGGGGGTATACTGGCGGCTGATATGGTGCGGGAACCTGGTCTGGTGAGGTTTTTGATCAGGCGCTCCAAGACGGATGTACTTGGGGTTGGAAAGTGGGTCTCCCTGCGGGAAGTCCCCGGTTCTATGGTATGCCCGGTGGCTTGTTTTGACCGGTACGGTTTGGTCCGACCGGTCGGTTCCAATTCATTGCTGGTGCACGCTGATGCGACTCCTTTGTCTAGATTCCAGTTTATCAGGGTCTTCCGGATGGCAGTCGAGGCCCTGGGCCTTCCAAGCCGGGAGTTCGGGGGTCACTCGTTCAGGATTGGCGCTGCGTCTGAGGCCGCAAGGCTGGGTTATGCTGAGCGGGCTATCAGGCAGATTGGGCGGTGGGAATCCCGCAGGTTTCTATCTTATGTCCGTCCGGCTGGTCTGATCTCAGTTTCCTCTGCTTTAAATTCACAGATGTTGCGCCTAGGAGGGTGTGGCTTATAGGCCACTCGTACATATTCTGGGCACGGAGTCGGGCTGCCGTGCGACCTGGGGGAGAGTGCCTGGGCTTTCCGGGAGCCGTGGCGGACGTTCGGTGGTTCGGGTTCCGGGGTATGCGGTGGGTACGCTTGTTACCCGAGGTGGTTCAGTTGTCTCGGCGGTTGGGGCCCCCTGATATTTTACTTATTCATCTGGGGGGCAATGATCTGGGTTCGGTCCCTGTGTGGACCCTGGGGGATACCATAAAAAGGGACCTGGCGAGGCTGCTGGTGCTCTTTCCTGGTGTGTCGCTGGTGTGGTCAGAGGTGGTACCACGTAATTATTGGAGGTGTGCGCTCAATCAGAGGGCGCTGGAACGGAGTCGGGTGAAATTGAATAAACGAGTGTCTCGTTTTGTGTTGAGTGTGGGGGGCGTGACTATACGCCATAGGGTTTTTGAGTCCGATGCGGCTCGGTATTTCAGGAGTGATGGAGTTCACTTAACTGAGGTGGGCCTTGATCTGTTTAACTTGGCGTTGCAGGATGGTTTGGAACAGGCCATGGCGGTGGTGGTGGGTGGTCCCCGCTGATTTAAGGTGTTAAACGAGCGGGTCTGTGGCGGGGGTTGGCTGTCCTTGCCAGTAGGGGATATGTTTTGGAAAATGGAGTTGGAGTTATTACAAGGAGAATGGTGCTCGGGTCCTCCCCTTAACCTTAAAAGCAACATGGAAGTTGTTTGTAGTTGACGTGCCCACTGAGCTAAGTGAGTCGGCTAGTGGTAAGCATTGTGGGAGAGATGGGCCAGATGGAGTTATGGCATCTCAAGGGACGAGGAGGGGAGGCGAGCTTCTGGATTCTGGATTTGGTTGGAAAAAGGTGGCCATATATAAATATATGGGTGGAAGTGGAAAATGGTTTTACTGGCAAGGGCTTAGTCAATTTGTCAGGCTGTATTCTGTTTTATACATATAAGTATTAAAGGATGGTGGTGGTTTATACAGCCTGATATGTGTTTAATAAAGAAGTGCTGTGGCCTTGTTGTACCATCACAAGTCTCGTGTCCATTATTGGGGGGAACATGGGCTGGTATGGTTATGGGGGATTGTGGGGTTATGGTATGTCTCAGGAATCGGGCATCTATCCCCTCTGCATACATACATGGATGAGCTGCACTACCTGAGCGGGTTGTAGACTCCGTCTCATGCTACCATTAGAGTGAAAGCACCGGCAGCATTCAACCAAAACATCTGCCAGACAGCATAGGAACTGAGACGTGGTCTGTGGTCACCAGCTGCAGACCCACTGCTTTATTGGGGGAGTCTTGCTAATTGCCTATCATTTCGCCCTGTTGTCTATCCCATTACAGCATGTGACAGTGATTGGCAATCAGTGCTGCTTCCTGAGTGGACGGTTTGATTTCACAGACGTGTGATTGACCTGGAGTTACATTGTGTTGTTTAACCCCTTCCCGACCTTATGACGAGTAAACTCGTCATGCAGTCTAGCCGGCGGTGCGCTCCGTGGGCACCGCCAGCCAGTCTGCAAGGGGTCCAGGACTAAGCCTCGCACCCGAGGCAAAGCTCCTGGATCCGATCGGTGGATTTCCGGGCATGTGATCGCGGTGATCGAGTGATTACCGCGATAACATGCAAATTAGATGGCAAAGTTAGTGTGTTCACACACTGCCTCTAATTCACTCTCTGTGCTTCACATTCTTATAGTGACAGAGAGACCTGTAAGTAAAAATAAATTAATTAACTACACAGAGGTAAAAAAATTTTTTTAAAAATGAACCCTTTCATTGCTGATCAAAGTTTTTAACTGTGATCGGTTTCCTTCCACTTTATGGCCCTCATTTAGTTTTTTTTAACAGATTTTTTTATTTTTACAACTTATAATTTTTTTTTTAATAAATAAAGGTAATTTTAATATATTTATTTAATACAATTTAACCCCTGCATGCCTGTTGCATGATTTTTACTGATCTGACATCGCACTCTTCAGAGTTTTTTTTCTGTCTTTTTTGTTTAGGGGGGTTTGGAAACCAATATTTTTCTTTTTTATTAGTTAGTTAATTAGGGGGGATAAGTGGGTTAGTGTTGCACTAGTTGTGTAGCTTATTATTCGGAAAATAATGGGGAAAAACTTTTTTTTCCTCAAAAATTTCCTCTTTTATATGTATTTTTTAATACTAAAATGTAAATCATTTTTATGTATAGGGTATCAAAAGAAAGCTCTAACTGTCCTTTAAAAAACAACATATAACTTGTATGGGTACGTTAAATGAGAGAGAGGGAAATTATGTTTAGAAAACCGCGTATTAAAAATTGAAAAACACTCTGGTCCTTGGCCCAGGAAAATCCCCGGTCCTTAAAAGGTTAAGTGTTCCCTTTATTTTTTGAGCAGTGTATGTATGCACACATTGCAAGTATAGTTATCATTCACCTGGTATTATTATATGTCTGCTCTGTACAGACTCCTGTAATATATGTATGCACACACTGCAAGTATAGTTATCATTCACCTGGTATTATTATATGTCTGCTCTGTACAGACTCCTGTGTAATATATGTATGCACACACTGCAAGTATAGTTATCATTCACCTGGTATTATTATATGTCTGCTCTGTACAGACTCCTGTGTAATATATGTATGCACACACTGCAAGTATAGTTATCATTCACCTGGTATTATTATATGTCTGCTCTGTACAGACTCCTGTGTAATATATGTATGCACACATTGCAAGTATAGTTATCATTCACCTGGTATTATTATATGTCTGATCTGTACAGGCTCCTGTGTAATATATGTATGCACACATTGCAAGGATAGTTATCATTCACCTGGTATTATTATATGTCTGCTCTGTACGGGCTCCTGTGTAATATATGTATGCACACATTGCAAGTATAGTTATCATTCACCTGGTATTATTATATATCTGCTCTGTACAGACTCCTGTAATATATGTATGCACACACTGCAAGTATAGTTATCATTCACCTGGTATTATTATATGTCTGCTCTGTACAGACTCCTGTGTAATATATGTATGCACACATTGCAAGTATAGTTATCATTCACCTGGTATTATTATATATCTGCTCTGTACAGACTCCTGTAATATATGTATGCACACACTGCAAGTATAGTTATCATTTACCTGGTATTATTATATGTATGCTCTGTACAGGCTCCTGTGTAATATATGTATGCACACATTGCAAGTATATTTATCATTCACCTGGTATTATTATATATCTGCTCTGTACAGACTCCTGTAATATATGTATGCACACATTGCAAGTATAGCTATCATTCACCTGGTATTATTATATGTGTGCTCTGTACAGACTCCTGTGTAATATATGTATGCACACACTGCAAGTATAGTTATCATTCACCTGGTATTATTATATGTCTGCTCTGTACAGACTGCTGTGTAATATATGTATGCACACGCTGCAAGGATAGTTATCATTCACCTGGTATTATTTTATGTCTGCTCTGTACAGACTCCTGTGTAATATATGTATGCACACATTGCAAGTATAGATATCATTCACCTGGTATTATTATATGTCTGCTCTATACAGACTCCTGTGTAATACATGTATGCACACACTGCAAGTATAGTTCTCATTCACCTGGTATTATTATATGTGTGCTCTGTACAGACTCCTGTGTAATATATGTATGCACACATTGCAAGTATAGTTATCATTCACCTGGTATTATTATATATCTGCTCTGTACAGACTCCTGTGTAATATATGTATGCACACACTGCAAGTATAGTTATCATTCACCTGGTATTATTATATGTGTGCTCTGTACAGACTCCTGTGTAATATATGTATGCACACACTGCAAGTATAGTTATCATTCACCTGGTATTATTATATGTCTGCTCTGTACAGACTCCTGTGTAATATATGTATGCACACATTGCAAGTATAGTTATCATTCACCTGGTATTATTATATATCTGCTCTGTACAGACTCCTGTAATATATGTATGCACACATTGCAAGTATAGCTATCATTCACCTGGTATTATTATATGTGTGCTCTGTACAGACTCCTGTGTAATATATGTATGCACACACTGCAAGTATAGTTATCATTCACCTGGTATAATAATATGGTCTGCTCTGTCCAGACTTCTGTGTAATATATGTATGCACACGCTGCAAGGATAGTTATCATTCACCTGGTATTATTTTATGTCTGCTCTGTACAGACTCCTGTGTAATATATGTATGCACACATTGCAAGTATAGATATCATTCACCTGGTATTATTATATGTCTGCTCTATACAGACTCCTGTGTAATACATGTATGCACACACTGCAAGTATAGTTATCATTCACCTGGTATTATTATATGTGTGCTCTGTACAGACTCCTGTGTAATATATGTATGCACACACTGCAAGTATAGTTATCATTCACCTGGTATTATTATATGTCTGCTCTGTACAGACTCCTGTGTAATATATGTATCCACACACTGCAAGTATAGTTATCATTCACCTGGTATTATTATATGTCTGCTCTGTACAGGCTCCTGTGTAATATATGTATGCACACACTGCAAGTATAGTTCTCATTCACCTGGTATTATTATATGTGTGCTCTGTACAGACTCCTGTGTAATATATGTATCCACACACTGCAAGTATAGTTATCATTCACCTGGTATTATTATATGTCTGCTCTGTACAGGCTCCTGTGTAATATATGTATGCACACACTGCAAGTATAGTTATCATTCACCTGGTATTATTTTATGTCTGCTCTGTACAGGCTCCTGTGTAATATATGTATGCACACATTGCAAGTATATTTATCATTCACCTGGTATTATTATATATCTGCTCTGTACAGACTCCTGTAATATATGTATGCACACATTGCAAGTATAGCTATCATTCACCTGGTATTATTATATGTGTGCTCTGTACAGACTCCTGTGTAATATATGTATGCACACATTGCAAGTATAGATATCATTCACCTGGTATTATTATATGTCTGCTCTATACAGACTCCTGTGTAATACATGTATGCACACACTGCAAGTATAGTTATCATTCACCTGGTATTATTATATGTGTGCTCTGTACAGACTCCTGTGTAATATATGTATGCACACACTGCAAGTATAGTTATCATTCACCTGGTATTATTATATGTCTGCTCTATACAGACTCCTGTGTAATACATGTATGCACACACTGCAAGTATAGTTATCATTCACCTGGTATTATTATATGTGTGCTCTGTACAGACTCCTGTGTAATATGTATGCACACATTGCAAGTATAGATATCATTCACCTGGTATTATTATATGTCTGCTCTGTACAGACTCCTGTGTAATATATGTATGCACACACTGTAAGTATAGTTATCATTCACCTGGTATTATTATATGTCTGCTCTGTACAGACTCCTGTGTAATATATGTATGCACACATTGCAAGTATAGTTATCATTCACCTGGTATTATTATATATCTGCTCTGTACAGACTCCTGTAATATATGTATGCACACACTGCAAGTATAGTTATCATTTACCTGGTATTATTATATGTCTGCTCTGTACAGGCTCCTGTGTAATATATGTATGCACACATTGCAAGTATATTTATCATTCACCTGGTATTATTATATGTCTGCTCTGTACAGACTCCTGTGTAATATATGTATGCACACACTGCAAGTATAGTTATCATTCACTTGGTATTATTATATATCTGCTCTGTACAGACTCCTGTAATATATGTATGCACACATTGCAAGTATAGCTATCATTCACCTGGTATTATTATATATCTGCTCTGTACAGACTCCTGTAATATATGTATGCACACATTGCAAGTATAGCTATCATTCACCTGGTATTATTATATGTGTGCTCTGTACAGACTCCTGTGTAATATATGTATGCACACACTGCAAGTATAGTTATCATTCACCTGGTATAATAATATGGTCTGCTCTGTCCAGACTTCTGTGTAATATATGTATGCACACGCTGCAAGGATAGTTATCATTCACCTGGTATTATTATATGTGTGCTCTGTACAGACTCCTGTGTAATATATGTATGCACACACTGAAAGGATAGTTATCATTCACCTGGTATTATTATATGTCTGCTCTGTACAGACTCCTGTGTAATATATGTATGCACACATTGCAGGTATAGTTATCATTCACCTGGTATTATTATACGTCTGCTCTGTACAGACTCCTGTGTAGTATATGTATCCACACATTGCAAGTATAGATATCATTCACCTGGTATTATTATATGTCTGCTCTGTACAGACTCCTGTGTAATATATGTATGCACACGCTGCAAGTATAGTTATCATTCACCTGGTATTATTATATGTCTGCTCTGTACAGACTCCTGTGTAATATATGTATGCACACATTGCAAGTATAGTTATCATTCACCTGGTATTATTATATATCTGCTCTGTACAGACTCCTGTAATATATGTATGCACACACTGCAAGTATAGTTATCATTTACCTGGTATTATTATATGTCTGCTCTGTACAGGCTCCTGTGTAATATATGTATGCACACATTGCAAGTATATTTATCATTCACCTGGTATTATTATATGTCTGCTCTGTACAGACTCCTGTGTAATATATGTATGCACACACTGCAAGTATAGTTATCATTCACTTGGTATTATACGTCTGCTCTGTACAGACTTCTGTGTAGTATATGTATCCACACATTGCAAGTATAGATATCATTCACCTGGTATTATTATATGTCTGCTCTGTACAGACTCCTGTGTAATATATGTATGCACACGCTGCAAGTATAGTTATCATTCACCTGGTATTATTATATGTCTGCTCTGTACAGACTCCTGTGTAATATATGTATGCACACATTGCAAGTATAGTTATCATTCACCTGGTATTATTATATATCTGCTCTGTACAGGCTCCTGTAATATATGTATGCACACACTGCAAGTATAGTTATCATTTACCTGGTATTATTATATGTCTGCTCTGTACAGGCTCCTGTGTAATATATGTATGCACACATTGCAAGTATATTTATCATTCACCTGGTATTATTATATGTCTGCTCTGTACAGACTCCTGTGTAATATATGTATGCACACACTGCAAGTATAGTTATCATTCACTTGGTATTATTATATATCTGCTCTGTACAGACTCCTGTAATATATGTATGCACACATTGCAAGTATAGCTATCATTCACCTGGTATTATTATATATCTGCTCTGTACAGACTCCTGTAATATATGTATGCACACATTGCAAGTATAGCTATCATTCACCTGGTATTATTATATGTGTGCTCTGTACAGACTCCTGTGTAATATATGTATGCACACACTGCAAGTATAGTTATCATTCACCTGGTATAATAATATGGTCTGCTCTGTCCAGACTTCTGTGTAATATATGTATGCACACGCTGCAAGGATAGCTATCATTCACCTGGTATTATTATATGTGTGCTCTGTACAGACTCCTGTAATATATGTATGCACACATTGCAAGTATAGCTATCATTCACCTGGTATTATTATATGTGTGCTCTGTACAGACTCCTGTGTAATATATGTATGCACACATTGCAAGTATAGTTATCATTCACCTGGTATTATTATATGTGTGCTCTGTACAGACTCCTGTGTAATATATGTATGCACATACTGCAAGTATAGTTATCATTCACCTGGTATTATTATATGTGTGCTCTGTACAGGCTCCTGTGTAATATATGTATGCACACATTGCAAGTATAGTTATCATTCACCTGGTATTATTATATGTGTGCTCTGTACAGACTCCTGTGTAATATATGTATGCACACACTGCAAGTATAGTTATCATTCACCTGGTATTATTATATGTATGCTCTGTACAGACTCCTGTGTAATATATGTATGCACACATTGCAAGTATAGTTATCATTCACCTGGTATTATTATATGTCTGCTCTGTACAGACTCCTGTGTAATATATATATGCACACACTGCAAGGATAGTTATCATTCACCTGGTATTATTATATGTCTGCTCTGTACAGACTCCTGTGTAATATATGTATGCACACACTGCAAGTATAGTTATCATTCACCTGGTATTATTATATGTCTGCTCTGTACAGGCTCCTGTGTAATATATGTATGCACACACTGCAAGTATAGTTATCATTCACCTGGTATTATTATATGTCTGCTCTGTACAGGCTCCTGTGTAATATATGTATGCACACACTGCAAGTATAGTTATCATTCACCTGGTATTATTATATGTGTGCTCTGTACAGACTCCTGTGTAATATATGTATGCACACACTGCAAGTATAGTTATCATTCACCTGGTATTATTATAAGTCTGCTCTGTACAGACTCCTGTGTAATATATGTATGCACACACTGCAAGTATAGTTATCATTCACATGGTATTATTATATGTCTGCTCTGTACAGGCTCCTGTGTAATATGTATGCACACACTGCAAGTATAGTTATCATTCACATGGTATTATTATATGTGTGCTCTGTACAGGCTCCCGTGTAATATATGTATGCACACACTGCAAGTATAGTTATCATTCACCTGGTATTATTATATGTGTGCTCTGTACAGACTCCTGTGTAATATATGTATGCACACATTGCAAGTATAGTTGTCATTCAGCTGGTATTAATATATGTGTGCTCTGTACAGACTCCTGTGTAATATATGTATGCACACATTGCAAGTATAGTTATCATTCACCTGGTATTATTATATGTCTGCTCTGTACAGACTCCTGTGTAATATATGTATGCACACATTGCAAGTATAGTTATCATTCACCTGGTATTATTATATGTCTGCTCTGTACAGACTCCTGTAATATATGTATGCACATACTGCAAGTATAGTTATCATTCACCTGGTATTATTATATGTCTGTTCTGTACAGACTCCTGTGTAATATATGTATGCACACACTGCAAGTATAGTTATTACTCACGTGGTATTATTATATGTGCTCTGTACAGACTCCTGTGTAATATATGTATGCACACACTGCAAGTATAGTTATCATTCACCTGGTATTATTATATGTCTGCTCTGTACAGACTCCTGTAATATATGTATGCACACACTGCAAGTATAGTTATCATTCACCTGGTATTATTATATGTCTGCTCTGTACAGGCTCCTGTGTAATATATGTATGCACACATTGCAAGTATAGTTATCATTCACCTGGTTTTAGTATATGTCTGCTCTGTACAGACTCCTGTGTAATATATGTATGCACACATTGCAAGTATAGTTATCATTCACCTGGTATTATTATATGTCTGCTCTGTACAGACTCCTGTGTAATATATGTATGCACACACTGCAAGTATAGTTATCATTCACCTGGTATTATTATATGTCTGCTCTGTACAGACTCCTGTGTAATATATGTATGCACACACTGCAAGTATAGTTATCATTCACCTGGTATTATTATATGTCTGCTCTGTACAGACTCCTGTGTAATATATGTATGCACACACTGCAAGTATAGTTATCATTCACCTGGTATTATTATATGTCTGCTCTGTACAGCCTCCTGTGTAATATATGTATCCACACATTGCAAGTATAGTTCTCATTCACCTGGTATTTTTATGTGTCTGCTCTGTACAGGCTCCTGTGTAATATCAGTATTCACACACTGCAAGTATAGTTATCATTCACCTGGTATTATTATATGTCTGCTCTGTACAGACTCCTGTGTAATATATGTATGCACACACTGCAAGTATAGTTATCATTCACCTGGTATTATTATATGTCTGCTCTGTACAGACTCCTGTGTAATATATGTATGCACACACTGCAAGTATAGTTATCATTCACCTGGTATTATTATATGTCTGCTCTGTACAGCCTCCTGTGTAATATATGTATCCACACATTGCAAGTATAGTTCTCATTCACCTGGTATTTTTATGTGTCTGCTCTGTACAGACTCCTGTGTAATATATGTATACACACACTGCAAGTATAGTTATCATTCACCTGGTATTATTATATGTGTGCTCTGTACAGACTCCTGTGTAATATATGTATGCACACACAGCAAGTATAGTTATCAGTCACCTGGTATTATTATATGTCTGCTCTGTACAGACTCCTGTGTAATATATGTATGCACACACTGCAAGTATAGTTATCATTCATCTGGTATTATTATATGTCTGCTCTGTACAGACTCCTGTGTAATATATGTATGGACACATTGCAAGTATAGTTATCATTCACCTGGTATTATTATATGTCTGCTCTGTACAGACTCCTGTGTAATATATGTATGCACACACTGCAAGTATAGTTATCATTCACCTGGTATTATTATATGTCTGCTCTGTACAGACTCCTGTGTAATATATGTATGCACACATTACAAGGATAGTTATCATTCACCTGGTATTATTATATGTCTGCTCTGTACAGGCTCCTGTGTAATATATGTATGCACACATTGCAAGTATAGTTATCATTCACCTGGTATTATTATATGTCTGCTCTGTACAGACTCCTGTGTAATATATGTATGCACACATTACAAGGATAGTTATCATTCACCTGGTATTATTATATGTGTGCTCTGTACAGACACCTGTGTAATATATGTATGCACACATTACAAGGATAGTTATCATTCACCTGGTATTATTATATGTGTGCTCTGTACAGACACCTGTGTAATATATGTATGCACACATTACAAGTATAGTTATCATTCACCTGGTAATATTATATGTGTGCTCTGTACAGGCTCCTGTGTAATATATGTATGCACACACTGCAAGTATAGTTATCATTCACCTGGTATTATATGTCTGCTCTGTACAGACTCCTGTGTAATATCTGGATGCACACATTGCAAGTATAGTTATCATTCACCTGGTATTATTATATGTCTGCTCTGGACGGACTCCTGTGTAATATATGTATGCACACTCTGCAAGTATAGTTATCATTCACCTGGTATTATTATATGTCTGCTCTGTACAGACTCCTGTGTAATATATGTATTCACACACTGCAAGTATAGTTATCATTCACCTGGTATTATTATATGTCTGCTCTGTACAGACTCCTGTGTAATATATGTATACACACACTGCAAGTATAGTTATCATTCACCTGGTATTATTATATGTCTGCTCTGTACAGGCTCCTGTGTAATATATGTATGCACACATTGCAAGTATAGTTATCATTCACCTGGTATTATTATATGTCTGCTCTGTACAGACTCCTGTGTAATATATGTAGCACACACTGCAAGTATAGTTATCATTCACCTGGTATTATTATATGTCTGCTCTGTACAGACTCCTGTGTAATATATGTATTCACACACTGCAAGTATAGTTATCATTCACCTGGTATTATTATATGTCTGCTCTGTACAGACTCCTGTGTAATATATGTATACACACACTGCAAGTATAGTTATCATTCACCTGGTATTATTATATGTCTGCTCTGTACAGGCTCCTGTGTAATATATGTATGCACACATTGCAAGTATAGTTATCATTCACCTGGTATTATTATATGTCTGCTCTGTACAGACTCCTGTGTAATATATGTATGCACACACTGCAAGTATAGTTATCATTCACTTGGTATTATTATATGTCTGCTCTGTACAGACTCCTGTGTAATATATGTATGCACACACTGCAAGTATAGTTATCATTCACCTGGTATTATTATATGTCTGCTCTGTACAGACTCCTGTGTAATATATGTATGCACACACTGCAAGTATAGTTATCATTCACCTGGTATTATTATATGTCTGCTCTGTACAGACTCCTGTGTAATATATGTATGCACACACTGCAAGTATAGTTATCATTCACTTGGTATTATTATATGTCTGCTCTGTACAGACTCCTGTGTAATATATGTATGCACACACTGCAAGTATAGTTATCATTCACCTGGTATTATTATATGTCTGCTCTGTACAGGCTCCTGTGTAATATATGTATGCACCACTGCAAGGATAGTTATCATTCACCTGGTATTATTATATGTCTGATCTGTACAGGCTCCTGTGTAATATATGTATGCACACATTACAAGTATAGTTATCATTCACCTGGTATTATTATATGTCTGCTCTGTACAGGCTCCAGTGTAATATATGTATGCACACACTGCAAGTATAGTTATCATTCACCTGGTATTATTATATATCTGCTCTGTACAGCCTCCTGTGTAATATATGTATGCACACACTGCAAGTATAGTTATCATTCACCTGGTATTATTATATGTCTGCTCTGTACAGACTCCTGTGTAATATATGTATACACACACTGCAAGGATAGTTATCATTCACCTGGTATTATTATATGTCTGCTCTGTACAGACTCCTGTGTAATATATGTATGCACACACTGCAAGTATAGTTATCATTCACCTGGTATTATTATATGTGCTCTGTACAGACTCCTGTGTAATATATGTATGCACACATTGCAAGTATAGTTATCATTCACCTGGTATTATTATATGTCTGCTCTATACAGGCTCCTGTGTAATATATGTATGCACACACTGCAAGTATAGTTATCATTCATCTGGTATTATTATATGTCTGCTCTGTACAGACTCCTGTGTAATATATGTATGCACACACTGCAAGTATAGTTATTATTCACCTGGTATTATTATATGTCTGCTCTGTACAGACACCTGTGTAATATATGTATACACACACTGCAAGTATAGTTATCATTCACCTGGTATTATTATATGTCTGCTCTGTACAGGCTCCTGTGTAATATATGTATGCACACACTGCAAGTATAGTTATCATTCATCTGGTATTATTATATGTCTGCTCTGTACAGACTCCTGTGTAATATATGTATGCACACATTGCAAGTATAGTTATCATTCACCTGGTATTATTATATGTCTGCTCTGTACAGGCTCCTGTGTAATATATGTATGCACACACTGCAAGTATAGTTATCATTCACCTGATATTATTATATGTCTGCTCTGTACAGACTCCTGTGTAATATATGTATGCACACATTGCAAGTATAGTTATCATTCACCTGGTATTATCATGTGTGCGCTGTACAGACTCCTGTGTAATATATGTATGCACACACTGCAAGTATAGTTATCATTCACCTGGTATTATTATATTTCTGCTCTGTACAGACTCCTGTGTAATATATGTATGCACACATTGCAAGTATAGCTATCATTCACCTGGTATTATTATATTTCTGCTCTGTACAGACTCCTGTGTAATATATGTATGCACACATTGCAAGTATAGTTATCATTCACCTGGTATTATTATATTTCTGCTCTGTACAGACTCCTGTGTAATATATGTATGCACACATTGCAAGTATAGCTATCATTCACCTGGTATTATTATATGTCGGCTCTGTACAGACTCCTGTGTAATATATGTATGCACACATTGCAAGTATAGTTATCATTCACCTGGTATTATTATATGTCTGCTATGTACAGACTCCTGTAATATATGTATGCACACACTGCAAGTATAGTTATCATTCACCTGGTATTATTATATGTCTGCTCTGTACAGGTTCCTGTGTAATATATGTATGCACACACTGCAAGTATAGTTATCATTCACCTGGTATTATTATATGTCTGCTCTGTACAGACTCCTGTGTAATATATGTATGCACACGCTGCAAGTATAGTTATCATTCACCTGGTATTATTATATGTCTGATCTGTACAGGCTCCTGTGTAATATATGTATGCACACATTACAAGTATAGTTATCATTCACCTGGTATTATTATATGTCTGCTCTGTACAGACTCCAGTGTAATATATGTATGCACACACTGCAAGTATAGTTATCATTCACCTGGTATTATTATATTTCTGCTCTGTACAGGCTCCTGTGTAATATATGTAGCACACATTGCAAGGATAGTTATCATTCACCTGGTATTATTATATGTCTGCTCTGTACAGGCTCCTGTGTAATATATGTATGCACACATTGCAAGTATTGTTATTATTCACCTGGTATTATTATATGTCTGCTCTGTACAGACTCCTGTGTAATATATGTATGCACACACTGCAAGTATAGTTATCATTCACCTGGTATTATTATATGTGTGCTCTGTACAGACTCCTGTGTAATATATGTATGCACACATTGCAAGTATAGTTATCATTCACCTGGTATTATTATATGTGTGCTCTGTACAGGCTCCTGTGTAATATATGTATGCACACACTGCAAGTATAGTTATCATTCACCTGGTATTATTATATGTGTGCTCTGTACAGACTCCTGTGTAATATATGTATGCACACACTGCAAGTATAGTTATCATTCACCTGGTATTATTATATGTGTGCTCTGTACAGACTCCTGTGTAATATATGTATGCACACACTGCAAGTATAGTTATCATTCACCTGGTATTATTATTATTATATGTCTGCTCTGTACAGGCTCCTGTGTAATATATGTATGCACACACATTGCAAGTATAGTTATCATTCACCTGGTATTATTATATGTCTGCTCTGTACAGACTCCTGTGTAATATATGTATGCACACACATTGCAAGTATAGTTATCATACACCTGGTATTATTATATGTCTGCTCTGTACAGACTCCTGTATAATATATGTAGCACACACTGCAAGTATAGTTATCATTCCCCTGGTATTATTATATGGCATTTTTCGGGTGAGCTGTAGTGTGCCGCCCAGGGTAGACAGACTCCTCTGCTTCCATACAGTTACTGACCTCCTTTATATAAATAGTAGCTGATCTTAATAACCGTCTGTCCACAAGCAGTCACATTACTTCCCCAGTAGACGGATACACTGGCTGCTATTTTATAATGTTTATCCACTGACTGGCAGCCGTGATGCTTCCATAGGAGCCAGCGATCTGATTGGCTGAGCGCATGCTGACGTCAGGTTTACTTAGAAACAGCAGCGAAGGTTCTATTACTATTAGTGAAGCAAGAGTTAATATATCCTGTACAGACACTTACACCGCAGAGCCCTATTGTGACCACTAGATGGTGCAGTAATGACTGGCTGAGTGTGACTAGCTATCTGAATGATCTAAGGATCACATGTTAGGTGGACCAAATGTGAATAACAAGAATAGATTCTGGCGCTTAAACTATAACAAAGCAGCAGCAATCTATGTGTTACACTGAAAACACACGGGAAATAAACCCAGACAATAGGAGTGATCGGTGCGCTGAGTAAACCCCACACAGCAGAGAATATATAGGGAGATGTGATCATTGCCTGAAGAATGCTGGTATGGCAGTACAGTATGGAGAAGGTCTTCAGTATTTCACAGTATGCATAGGGAAACATAAAAACAAACAAAGACCATAGTGTAATCCAGTATTACAATAGATATTAGTGCAGGATAAGCAGTTACACTCACAAACACTGCAGATATAGGCAGCAAATCAATATCTGGTCCGAATCATCTCTCTTCCTCATAAGACCCCCATAAGTGGCAGAACAAAACCAGGAGATAAATTATTCACGGATTCAGTAGATATTTAATAAAAAGACAAATAGCATCTTACATAAAATGTTCACAGCAGTAAGCTTCTCCGCGATCTAAGAGTCCAATGGAGGGCTGTCAATCTTCAAAAGGTAAAACAAAGTCCTGACAAGTCTGTAGTAATAGCGGTATTGGTAGGCACGCCACGCGTTTCGCCTCTAATTGGGCTTCCTCTGGGCGTGTGCCTACCATACTGCGTGGGTCCTTTTAAACGCTGTCCTCTTCGCGCGTCCACTTTATGCGTATACTTCCGGGTTCTTCTGGCGGTGACATCATCGCGACTCCGTCGCATAGCTTGATGTGGATTGTGTCTTGCGAGACTTGACATTCCAAAGGCATAATAGCATCGTAAAAGACAAGAAGCAGTTTTTTAACACACGGACATAGAAAAAAACTGTTCTATACAATTGTATTCTTGGCAACAGAATATGTAAACATCCATATATGTTTACCAATATATTAAAACGGAAAAATAAGATTCTTATAAAAAGAAAAGGAGAAAAATGTATTCAATGTTAAGAAATGGGTATAAAAGAATGTTTAATAAAAATATATTTAAAATGCATATGATAAAAGTGATTCCTTGTCTATGAAAAACATATATGGTATTATGCCATTGCACATATATGTAATATTCTAAAACTTTGTAAACATAAATCATGCACACAGATATATACATGTATAATGTACTAGTAGATGGGAGAGATAGGAAGGCTAATCATAAACAATTGAATAAGTCAAATTCAGGATTGTGGCCTTTGGGTTGAAGGGTGTCCACTCCAAACACCCATTTCATTTCTATCTTTCCCATTTCTTTAATATTATCCCCACCTCTTTTGTTTATAAAAGATAAAATATGTCCTTATTCGACTATCGTAAAAATATTTTTTCCCATGTAAAGGAAGCATTTATGATAGATAAATCTCCTAGTGATAACTATGAAGAGATGAATTGAAAAAACACCTTTTTAGAATTAGAGAAACATCTTATAAAGGAAACAAAAATTAAATGGGAAATAGCCACTCTTCCCAAATATTTAGAAGAAGGCATTACTCCTAGGGGCTTAAGACTCTTTAAAAACCTTCGATTTAGAAGATGACAACTTTATCTTGGAGTGGAATACCACTCTTGTAAAATGTACCTGCCATCTAATGAAGATTATCATTGAACAAAGGGAAAAAAAACCTGAGTATCTTGGATAAGGAGATTAACAGAATCCATTCTTGTCTAGATCCATTTATAGAACTAGAGGAATATAAAGAGTATACTACATGTACCATAAAGAAGCTCGAAAAAATTGGTGGCAGAAACTAAGCAAATAAAGATAAAGAAATACGTAAGAGATAAGGAGGACTATAGACTTAATACAGTAAGACAAACAACAGATTATCGTAACAAAAAAACGAATTATGAGATTAGAAAAACTAAGTCCGTCACTAATCACCATTCTGTTTATGAACAAGATACATTTAAAGAAAAATGTAGATCTTATCAGAAACCCACTCGTTACAATGGTTTTGAACATAAAAATAATCCGAAGACACGTGAATCTCCAGATTACTCACATACACCCACTATTGAAAATATTCCAAACAGACTTATAAAGATAAGTGAAGACACTAAGAATTATAATGTTTCTGATTCACAAGCTCAGAATATGAGTAATAGCAATGATCACATCTTACAGTCCAATCAATTTCACGGTTTGTTACAATTGGGGTACACATCTGCCATTTTAGATCGAAAATATAGATTACTCAAATCTTTACCACAAGAGAGTAACACAAAAGAACAAAAGCACAATACACTTGAACCACATTTTTTAGATTTAGACCAAAGATCACAAAGAATCCCCCCACGACCCCAAAGAATCCCCTCACAATCACAAAGAATTCTAAACTCAAAAAGAAAAAGTTTTTTTCAGGGAGAGGAAAGAGAGGGGGCAAACTGGTACACCCTAATGTGAAAAAAACAATTATAACATCTCCTCTATCTTCTGGCATTTTCAACTTGTCCCAAAAAATCCTCTCCCAAGAACAACTGTTGATACTTAGCAAAGGTCTAAAATTTGCTCAAGACTTTTGCTGCCTTTATTGACTTTAACAAATTTGTAAGACACGCGACCTTGAAAAGATTCTACACCTTGAAACCTAACACTGAGAATGAAAAAATCCAAGTGGGGAATGTTAATCAGATCATTGTCTCTAATCTAAAGAAAAAATCCAATTTTTATCCAACTACATATGAATCGGGTGCACTAGATGCATTGGAAAAATTAGTGACAGATGATCTTAAGAGAATTAAATACACAAAGTATGATAAAAATAATTTCACTAAAAAAGAGCTTAGAACTTTAAAAGAATTACAAACAGATGAAGACATTGTCATTAAACCGGCTGACAAAGTTGGAGGAATTGTGATTCTATCTCGTGAGAATATAAAAATGAGGCATACAAACAGCTAAAAGATCAGAAGGTATACTGTTTACTTAATGAAGATCCCACTAATCAATATAGGAAAGTATTATCAACCTTTCTGGATAAAGGAAAAACTAATCAGTTTATTAGCAAAAAAGAAGCAGATTATATAAATATTCTACATCCAAAAATTCCTACTATATATTTTCTTCCGAAGATTCACAAAGATCCTATAAATCCACCGGGAAGACCAATAGTGTCCGGTATAGGATCTATTCTGTCAAACTTGTCAGAATATCTAGACATAACATTGCAGCCCTATGTAAAAAAGTTAAAATCATATTTGAAGGACTCAATAAGTCTTATAAGAATATTGAAGACCATTGATTGGCAGGAGGACTACTTTTTGGTCTCTAGTGATGTATCTTCCTTGTACACTATCATAGAGCATCATCAGGGATGTCAAGCTGTCACTAATTTTTTGAGAAAGGAAGGCATCACGTCTTCTGCACATGTAGAATATATTCTTGAAGGGTTAAAAATTATCCTTGAACATAACTTTTTTTGGTTCGAGGAGACCTTTTACCTGCAGAAAACAGGAACAGCTATGGGGACCAGGGTGGCCCCCAGCTAGGCAAACCTCTTTATAGGGGATTGGGAAGATCAGTCTGTGTGGAACCAACATAGCTGGGAGGCGAACCTGGTCGTATAAAAAAGATATATAGATGATCTATTCTTTATTTGGAAGGGAGACCAAAGTAGTCTGGATGTTTTTCTTGCTTCCTTAAATAAAAATGCTAAAAACATTGTTTTAAATACAGTATACAGTAAAACAGACATCCAATTTCTGGATTTGATGGTATTTGTACAAGATGGATCCCTTAAGACCAAAACCTTTTTCAAAAAGGTAGATACAAATGGATTTATAAATTTTGATAGCTGCCATTACCCACCCTGGCTCAAAGGAGTGCAAAAGAGCCAGTGTATGAGGTTAAGGAGAAATTGCACAGATGTGAAAACGTATCAACAACAAGCTAATATACTAAAAAGATAGATTTGAAGAAAAAGGATATGATCCAGTAATTTTAGATAATACTATAAAAGATGTAGAAATCATAGACAGAAGCATACTACTCCAGCCAAAAAATGAATCCAAAAAATCCGATGAATTATATAAGACCCCTCTAGTATTCGATTATAATAATAAATCATCAGATATTAGAAAAATCGTTAATAAACATTGGAATATCCTCTTGAAGAACATTAAAACACTTTATACCAGAGAAGCCAAGACTCATATATTTCGAGGAGCCCAAAATGTAAAGAATAAGCTAAGAGCTTTTTTTTCTAAACAAAAAAAGAAAGCTGCACATGATTTCCTGACACAAAAAGCAGTGCAAAAACTGGGAACCATGTAGGATGTCTGCCGTTCAGAAATACCCCATGACGAATTATAAATCTCATTCCAATAAACGAGAGTTTTCAATCAAACAGTTTCTGACCTGCTCCTCCACCAATGTGATCTATCTTATAGAATGCCCTTGGGGCTTACAATACATTGGAAGAACATCTAGAACCTTAAAACGAGTGGGGGAGCAGGTCAGAAAGATTAAAAAGGGTATTACACAACACTCTCTCTCAAAACGTTTTTGGGAAAAGCACAACAAGGATCCTAGGGGTATGAAATTCTGGGCTATAGATAAAGTGCAAAAACAATGGAGAGGTGGGGATAATATTAAAGAAATGGGAAAGATAGAAATGAAATGGGTGTTTGGAGTGGACACCCTTCAACCCAAAGGCCACAATCCTGAATTAGACTTATTCAATTGTTTATGATTAGCCTTCCTATCTCTCCCATCTACTAGTACATTATACATGTATATATCTATGTTTACAAAGTTTTAGAATATTACATATATGTGCAATGGCATAATACCATATATGTTTTTCATAGACAAGGAATCACTTTTATCATATGCATTTTAAATATATTTTTATTAAACATTCTTTTATACCCATTTCTTAACATTGAATACATTTTTCTCCTTTTCTTTTTATAAGAATCTTATTTTTTTCCGTTTTAATATATTGGTAAACATATATGGATGTTTACATATGCTGTTGCCAAGAATACAATTGTATAGAACAGTTTTTTTCTATGTCCGTGTGTTAAAAAACTGCTTCTTGTCTTTTGCGATGCTATTATGCCTTTGGAATGTCAAGTCTCGCAAGACACAATCCACATCAAGCTATGCGACGGAGTCGCGATGATGTCACCGTCAGAAGAACCCGGAAGTATACGCATACAGTGGACGCGCGAAGAGGACAGCGTTTAAAAGGACCCACGCAGTATGGTAGGCACACGCCCAGAGGAAGCCCAATTAGAGGCGAAACGCGTGGCGTGCCTACCAATACCGCTATTACTACAGACTTGTCAGGACTTTGTTTTACTTTTGAAGATTGACAGCCCTCCATTGGACTCTTAGATCGCGGAGAAGCTTACTGCTGTGAACATTTTATGTAAGATGCTATTTGTCTTTTTATTAAATATCTACTGAATCCGTGAATAATTTATCTCCTGGTTTTGTTCTGCCACTTATGGGGGTCTTATGAGGAAGAGAGATGATTCGGACCAGATATTGATTTGCTGCCTATATCTGCAGTGTTTGTGAGTGTAACTGCTTATCCTGCACTAATATCTATTGTAATACTGGATTACACTATGGTCTTTGTTTGTTTTTATGTTTCCCTATGCATACTGTGAAATACTGAAGACCTTCTCCATACTGTACTGCCATACCAGCATTCTTCAGGCAATGATCACATCTCCCTATATATTCTCTGCTGTGTGGGGTTTACTCAGCGCACCGATCACTCCTATTGTCTGGGTTTATTTTGCTTTTGTGTTACGTGGACCACTCTGAGATCATCTTGGGTTCTAGCTGGACAATCATATTCCCCATCACTGGTCTAGCTCCAGCAAGGGGCTTCAAACTCTCCCATAGGGGGCGTACTTCCAACTTCACTCTGCTCTCACTAGATCCCTCCCTATCCCCATTGCCCAGCGCAGCGTTTCAGAGTCCACTGGTTACATGTTTAATCTCTCGTTCAGGTTGTCATTTGGTGCTGGTGTCTCAGGGAACTCCTGCTTGAACACAGGTGGTGTAACCGAAAGATTCTGGGAATCACTCCTCCAATCCTGTAAATAATTTCTCATGGAGCAGAGTTAATAAAACCAATGTTTATAATTCACACTGCAAGGAGGGAGGGAATAATACAAGAGAACAGGATATGAGCCTGGCATTAATACTGTCTATGTACAGTATGCTCAGCACTGCGCTCAGGCAGCATTGTGTCTGTCCCGGCATTAATACTGTCTATGTATAGTATTCTCAGCACTGTGCGCAGGCAGCATTATGTCTGTCCCGGCATTAATACCGTCTATGTACAATATGCTCAGCACTGCACGCAGGCAGCATTGTGTCTGTCCCGGCATTAATACTGTCTATGTACAGTATGCTCAGCACTGCGTGCAGGCAGCATTGTGTCTGTCCCGGCATTAATACTGTCTATGTACAGTATGCTCAGCACTGCGCGCAGGCAGCATTGTGTCTGTCCCGGCATTAATACAATCTATGTACAGTATGCTCAGCACTGCGTGCAGGCAGCATTGTGTCTGTCCCGGCATTAATACTGTCTATGTACAGTATACTCAGCACTGTGCGCAGGCAGCATTGTGCCTGTCCCGGCATTAATACTGTCTATGTACAGTATGCTCAGCACTGTGAGCAGGCAGCATTGTGTCTGTCCCGGCATTAATACTGTCTATGTACAGTATGCTCAGCACTGTGCGCGGGCAGCATTGTGTCTGTCTCGGCATTAATACAGTCTATGTACAGTATGCTCAGCACTGCGCGCGGGCAGCATTGTGTCTTTCACGGTATTAATACCATCTATGTACAGTATGCTCAGCACTGTGCGCAGACAGTATTGTGTCTGTCCCGGCATTAATACCGTCTATGTACAGTATGCTCAGCACTGTGCGCAGGCAGCATTGTGTCTGTCACGGTATTAATACCGTCTATGTACAGTATGCTCAGCACTGCGCACAGGCAGCATTGTGTCTGTCCCGGCATTAATACTGTCTATGTACAGTATGCTCAGCACTGCGCACAGGCAGCATTGTGTCTGTCCCGGCATTAATACTGTCTATGTACAGTATGCTCAGCTCTGTGCGCAGGCAGCATTGTGTCTGTCCCGGCATTAATACCGTCTATGTACAGTATGCTCAGCACTGCGCGCAGGCAGCATTGTGTCTGTCCCGCTATTAATACTGTCTATGTGCAGTATGCTCAGCACTGTGCTAAGGCAGCATTGTGTCTGTCCCGCTATTAATACTGTCTATGTGCAGTATGCTCAGCACTGTGCTCAGGCAGCATTGTGTCTGTCCCGGTATTAATACTGTGTATGTACAGTATGCTCAACACTGTGCGCAGGCAGTATTGTGTCTCTCCCAGTATTAATACTGTCTATTTACAGTATGCTCAGCGCTGTGTGCAGGCAGCATTGTGTCTGTCCCGACATTAATACTGTCTATGTACAGTTTGCTCAGCACTGCGCGCAGGCAGCATTGTATCTGTCCCGGTATTAATACTGTCTATGTACAGTATGCTCAGCACTGGGCGCAGGCAGCATTGTATCTGTCCCGGCATTAATACTGTCTATGTACAGTATGCTCAGCACTGCGCACAGGCAGCATTGTATCTGTCCCGGCATTAATACTGTCTATGTGCAGTATGCTCAGCACTGCGCACAGGCAGCATTGTGTCTGTCCCGGCATTAATACCGTCTATGTACAGTGTGCTCAGCACTGTGCTCAGGCAGCATTGTGTCTGACCCGGCATTAATACCGTCTCTATGTACAGTACGCTCAGCACTGCGCGCAGGCAGCATTGTGTCTCTCCCGGCATTAATACCGTCTATGTACAGTATGCTCAGCACTGCGCGCAGGCAGCATTGTTTCTGTCTCGGCATTAATACCGTCTATGTACAGTATGCTCAGCACTGTGCGCAGGCAGTATTGTGTCTGTCCCGGCATTAATACCGTCTGTGTACAGTATGCTCAGCACTGTGCGCAGGCAGCATTGTGTCTGTCCTGGCATTAATACTGATTATGTACAGTATGCTCAGCACTGCGCACAGGCAGCATTGTGTCTGTCCCCGCATTAATACTGTCTATGTACAGTATGCTCAGCACTGTGCGCAGGCAGCATTGTATCTGTCCAGGCATTAATACTGTCCATGTACAGTATGCTCAGCACTGCGCACAGGCAGCATTGTGTCTGTCCCGGCATTAATACCGTCTATGTACAGTTTGCTCAGCACTGTGCGCAGGCAGCATTGTGTCTGTCCCAGCATTAATACTGTCTATGTACAGTATGCTCAGCACTGCACACAGACAGCATTGTGTCTGTACCGGTATTAATACTGTCTATGTACAGTATGCTCAGCACTGTGCGCAGGCAGCATTGTGTCTGTCCTGGCATTAATACTGATTATGTACAGTATGCTCAGCACTGCGCACAGGCAGCATTGTGTCTGTCCCCGCATTAATACCGTCTATGTACAGTATGCTCAGCACTGCGCGCAGGCAGCATTGTGTCTGTCCCGGCATTAATACCGTCTATGTACAGTATGCTCAGCACTGTGCGCAGGCAGCATTGTGTCTGTCCCGACATTAATACCATCTATGTACAGTATGCTCAGCACTGCGCACAGGCAGCATTGTGTCTGTCCCGGCATTAATACCGTCTATGTACTGTATGCTCAGCACTGCGCACAGGCAGCATTGTGTCTGTCCCGGCATTAATACTGTCTATGTACAGTGCGCTCAGCACTGTGCGCAGGCAGCATTGTGTCTGACCAGGCATTAATACAATCTATGTACAGTATGCTCAGCACTGTGTCTGTCCCGGCATTAATACTGTCTATATACAGTATGCTCAGCAATGTGCGCAGGCACCATTGTGTCTGACCAGGCATTAATACTGTCTATGTACAGTATGCTCAGCACTGCGCGCAGGCAGCATTGTGTCTGTCCCGGCATCAATACTGTCTATATACAGTATGCTCAGCACTGTGCGCAGGCAGCATTGTGTCTGTCCCGGCATTAATACCGTCTATGTACAGTATGCTCAGCACTGCACGCAGGCAGCATTGTGTCTGTCCCGGCATTAATACTGTCTATGTACAGTATTTTCAGCACTGTGCGCAGGCAGCATTGTGTCTGTCCCGGCATTAATACCGTCTATGTACAGTATTTTCAGCACTGTGCACAGGCAGCATTGTGTCTTTCCCGGCATTAATACTGTCTATGTACAGTATGCTCAGCACTGCGCGCAGGCAGCATTGTGTCTGTCCCGGCATTAATACTGTCTATGTACAGTATGCTCAGCACTGTGCGCAGGCAGCATTGTGTCTGTCCCGGCATTAATACTGTCTATGTACAGTATGCTCAGCACTGTGCGCAGGCAGCATTGTGTCTGTCCTGGCATTAATACTGTCTATGTACAGTATGCTCAGCACTGTGTGCAGGCAGCATTGTGTCTGTCCCGGCATTAATGCTGTCTATGTACAGTATGCTTAGCACTGTGCGCAGGCAGCATTGTGTCTGTCCCCGCATTAATACTGTCTATGTACAGTATGCTCAGCACTGCGCGCAGGCAGCATTGTGTCTGTCCCGGCATTAATACTGTCTATGTACAGTATGCTCAGCACTGCGCGCAGGCAGCATTGTGTCTGTCCTGGCATTAATACTGTCTATGTACAGTATGCTCAGCACTGCGCGCAGGCAGCATTGTTTCTGTCCCAGTATTAATACTGTCCATGTACAGTATGCTCAGCACTGCGCACAGGCAGCATTGTGTCTGTCCCGGCATTAATACCGTCTATGTACAGTTTGCTCAGCACTGTGCGCAGGCAGCATTGTGTCTGTCCCAGCATTAATACTGTCTATGTACAGTATGCTCAGCACTGCACACAGGCAGCATTGTGTCTCTCCCGGTATTAATACTGTCTATGTACAGTATGCTCAGCACTGTGCGCAGGCAGCATTGTGTCTGACCAGGCATTAATACAATCTATGTACAGTATGCTAAGCACTGCGCGCAGGCAGCATTGTGTCTGTCCCGGCATTAATACTGTCTATATACAGTATGCTCAGCAATGTGCGCAGGCAGCATTGTGTCTGACCAGGCATTAATACTGTCTATGTACAGTATGCTCAGCACTGCACGCAGGCAGCATTGTGTCTGTCCCGGCATCAATACTGTCTATATACAGTATGCTCAGCACTGTGCGCAGGCAGCATTGTGTCTGTCCCGGCATTAATACCGTCCATGTACAGTATGCTCAGCACTGCACGCAGGCAGCATTGTGTCTGTCCCGGCATTAATGCTGTCTATGTACAGTATTTTCAGCACTGTGCGCAGGCAGCATTGTGTCTGTCCCGGCATTAATACTGTCTATGTACAGTATTTTCAGCACTGTGCACAGGCAGCATTGTGTCTTTCCCGGCATTAATACTGTCTATGTACAGTATGCTCAGCACTGCGCGCAGGCAGCATTGTGTCTGTCCCGGCATTAATACTGTCTATGTACAGTATGCTCAGCACTGTGCGCAGGCAGCATTGTGTCTGTCGCGGCATTAATACTGTCTATGACACGTCAGCACTGTGCGCAGGCAGCATTGTGTCTGTCCTGGCATTAATACTGTCTATGTACAGTATGCTCAGCACTGTGTGCAGGCAGCATTGTGTCTGTCCCGGCATTAATGCTGTCTATGTACAGTATGCTTAGCACTGTGCGCAGGCAGCATTGTGTCTGTCCCTGCATTAATACTGTCTATGTACAGTATGCTCAGCACTGTGTGCAGGCAGCATTGTGTCTGTCCCGGCATTAATGCTGTCTATGTACAGTATGCTCAGCACTGCGCGCAGCCACCATTGTGTAACAGAATGTCGTATGATGTCATGACGTGTCATATCAGTGCGCAGGCAGCATTGTGTCTGTCCTGGCATTAATACTGTCTATGTACAGTATGCTCAGCACTGTGTGCAGGCAGCATTGTGTCTGTCCCGGCATTAATGCTGTCTATGTACAGTATGCTTAGCACTGTGCGCAGGCAGCATTGTGTCTGTCCCTGCATTAATACTGTCTATGTACAGTATGCTCAGCACTGTGTGCAGGCAGCATTGTGTCTGTCCCGGCATTAATGCTGTCTATGTACAGTATGCTCAGCACTGCGCGCAGCCACCATTGTGTAACAGAATGTCGTATGATGTCATGACGTGTCATATCAGTCTGCCACCCTTTTCGTCCTGGAGAAGTTTGGAAATATAATATATAACTTTTACCTGCTCCCTGCACAATGTAGAATATTTTCAGGGGGAACTAGTTAATTAATCAAGGAGGGGATCTTATAGGAGCGACCTTGATTAATTAACTGATTTATCACTGAACACATATTAATTATACATTCTACAGGACAGCATGTAAAAGGTATGTCTCCTTTAAAAAAATGGCTGACCATACAGCTGTATGCATGGAATGAAAAGTGGGAGGAGTTAATATCAGATCTCTTCAGATTAATCGCAAGAAATCAGTAATAATTCAGACGGTGTGATTGAGGAGGATGGCTTGGAGTGACCCCCAGACAGATGACAAGGATTCCTTTGACCCTGACAGCTGATACTTTGCTCCCCCCATGCCCTGCGAGCCCAGCTGTGCGTGATGTTCACTAACACAATGGAAGGATTGTGTCTCGCACACACACTGTGACAGCTGTCTGAGCCGTGTATATATATAGATAGAGCCATACATCACATGCAGCTATAATTATATCTGTCCCAGCTGGATGGTTAACCCTTTCATTACTGTGGGATGTGGCAATGGGAGAAATTGGCATGATATATAAACAATATAATAATAATTATGGTTCAAATGTGTCTGTGACATCTCCTGCTTATCACATAACCCGGCCGGTATTATGAAAGGCGCCAGCCCGGCCGGTATTATGAAAGGCGCCAGCCCGGCCGGTATTATGAAAGGAGATAGCCCAGCCGGTATTATGAAAGGTGCCAGCCCGGCCGTTATTATGAAAGGAGATAGCCCGGCCGGTATTATGAAAGGAGATAGCCCAGCCGGTATTATGAAATGCGCCAGCACAGCCGGTATTATGAAAGGAGATAGCCCGGCCGGTATTATGAAAGGCGCCAGCACAGCCGGTATTATGAAAGGAGATAGCCCAGCCGGTATTATGAAATGCGCCAGCACAGCCGGTATTATGAAAGGAGATAGCCCGGCCGGTATTATGAAAGGCGCCAGCCTGGCCGGTATTATGAAAGGAGATAGCCCAGCCGGTATTATGAAATGCGCCAGCACAGCCGGTATTATGAAAGGAGATAGCCCGGCCGGTATTATGAAAGGAGATAGCCCGGCCGGTATTATGAAAGGCGCCAGCCCGGCCGGTATTATGAAAGGCGCCAGCCTGGCCGGTATTATAAAAGGCGCCAGCCCGGCCGGTATTATGAAAAGCGCCAGCCTGGCCGGTATTATGAAAGGCGCCAGCACAGCCGGTATTATGAGAGGCGCCAGCACAGCCGGTATTATGAAAGGCGCCAGCACGGCCGGTATTATGAGAGGCGCCAGCACAGCCGGTATTATGAAAGGCGCCAGCACGGCCGGTATTATGAAAGGCGCCAGCACGGCCGCTATTATGAAAGGCGTCAGCCTGGCTGGTATTATGAAAGGCGCCAGCACGGCCGGTATTATGAAAGGCGCCAGCACGGCCGGTATTATGAAAGGCACCAGCCTGGCCGGTATTATGAAAGGCGCCAGCACAGCCGGTATTATGAAAGGAGATAGCCCGGCCGGTATTTTGAAAGGCACCAGCCTGGCCGGTATTATGAAAGGCGCCACCATGGCCGGTATTATGAAAGCCGCCAGCCAAGCCGGTATTACCGTATTTGCTCGAATATAAGACAAGGATTTTTTCAGAGCAAATGCTCTGAAAAATCCCCCACGTCTTACATTCGAGGTCGTCTTATATTCTGACCTCAAATTGAGGTCAGATTATAAGACATGGATCCAGGTCCCCAGCAGAGCTGCAGGGGACCTGGATCCCCCTCTCTAACACCAGGGGATGTCTGCGCAATGAGCACAGACTCCCCTGCTTCCGCCCGGCTCGACCGCCGGGGCTTCTGGGAAGAAGCCGGGTACTTCCGGCTATGTCACAGAAGTCCCGGCGGTCGTGCCGGGCGGCAGCATGGGAGGTCTACGCTCATCGCGCAGACATCCTCTGCTGCCCCACTAGCCACCAGGGTAAATCGGGCAGCTGGGGGATGTCTGCACGTATCGTGCAGACATCCCCTGGCTGCCCCCACTAGCCACCAGGGATCGAGGTAAGGGGAAGGGAGGGGGGGACGGACGGAGGACAGACAGACAAGGGGAGGGGGGGATAGAGAGAGAGACAAAGGGAGGGGGATTGGGGGAGGACACAGACAGACAAGGGGGGGGAGACACAGACAAGGGGAGGGAGGGGGACAGAGAGAGACAAAGGGAGGGGGAGGGGGAGGACACAGACAGACAAGGGGGGGGAGGGGGGAGACACAGACAAGGGGAGGGAGGGGGACAGAGAGAAAAGGGGAGGGGGGATAGACAGAGACGAGAGAAGTTTTGGTTGGGAGAGAGAGACAATGCTGAGGGGGAAAGAGACAGCTGGGGGAGCGGGAGAGAGGCCGCATTGGCACATAAAAGCAAATAAAAACAAGAAATGCATTTGTATAATATAAACTTTTTATTAAATATTAAAAAGCAATTTACATATATACAAGTTAAACTTTTTTCCTATAGGGTAGTCTTATAATCAGGCTTTTAGTTTTTTTCCTAAAGGAATGTACAAATTTGGGGGGGTCGTCTTATAATCAGGGTAGTCTTATAATCGAGCAAATACGGTATGAAAGGCACCAGCCAAGCCTGTATTTTGAAAGGCACCAGCCCGGCCGGTATTATGAAAGGCGTCAGCATGGCCGGTATTATGAAAGGCGACAGCACAGCCGGTATTATGAAAGGCACCAGCCTGGCCGGTATTATGAAAGGCACCAGCCTGGCCGGTATTATGAAAGGCGCCAGCATGGCCGGTATTATGAAAGGCACCAGCCTGGCCGGTATTATGAAAGGCACCAGCCTGGCCGGTATTATGAAAGGCACCAGCCTGGCCGGTATTATGAAAGGCGCCAGCACGGCCGGTATTATGAAAGGCGCCAGCACAGCCGGTATTATGAAAGGCGCCAGCACAGCCGGTATTATGAAAGGCGCCAGCCAAGCCAGTATTGGACCGAGGGGGCAGCCCAGCCGGTATTGGGCCGAGGGGGCAGCTCGGCCTGGGTCAGGGTTAATGACATGGCAGCACATGTCTCAGTCAGTCAGTGAGAGGCTGTTACCAGCTGTCCTTCCTCAGCTGCTCTGTCCAAACACTTCACACTCAAAACAAACCCTCTTTTGTGTGTGTGACTCTGTGTTTACCAGTCCTGTTATGCATTATGCTCTAAACAAGAAACAGGCGGCCCCCCGAGACACTTTAAGGCCTTAGTGGACCCTGGGCAAAGGCTTTAGCCAAAATAAAAACATTAAAGGTGCGCAAAAAACTATTTATTTATAGCATAACAGCTTGCTACTGCCATACGTGACCAGATGTAGCTTGTCAGCGCCATATATACAATCCACTGACTCCACAGCAATAAAACTCCCAGTAATGTGCAGCGTCTGAGTGTATCACAGTAATGTGCAGTGTGTGAGTGTATCACAGTAATGTGCAGCGTGTGAGTGTATCACAGTAATGTGCAGCGTGAGTGTATCCCAGTAATGTGCAGTGTGTGTGAGTGTATCACAGTAATGGGCAGCGTGTGAGTGTATCACAGTAATGTGCAGCGTGTGAGTGTATCACAGTAATGTGCAGCGTGTGAGTGTATCACAGTAATGTGTAGTGTGTGAGTGTATCACAGTAATGGGCAGTGTGTGAGTGTATCACAGTAATGTGCAGTGTGTGAGTGTATCACTGTAATGTGCAGTGTGTGAGTGTATCACAGTAATGTGCAGCGTGTGAGTGTATCACAGTAATGTGCAGCGTGAGTGTATCCCAGTAATGTGCAGTGTGTGTGAGTGTATCACAGTAATGTGCAGCGTGTGAGTGTATCACAGTAATGTGCAGCGTGTGAGTGTATCACAGTAATGTGTAGTGTGTGAGTGTATCACAGTAATGGGCAGTGTGTGAGTGTATCACAGTAATGTGCAGTGTGTGAGTGTATCACTGTAATGTGCAGTGTGTGAGTGTATCACAGTAATGTGTAGTGTGTGAGTGTATCACAGTAATGTGCAGTGTGTGTGAGTGTATCACAGTAATGTGCAGTGTGTGTGAGTGTATCACAGTAATGTGCAGCGTGTGAGTGTATCACAGTAATGTGCAGCGTGTGAGTGTATCACAGTAATGTGTAGTGTGTGAGTGTATCACAGTAATGTGCAGTGTGTGAGTGTATCAGTGATGTGCAGTGTGTAAGTGTATCACAGTAATGTGCAGTGTGTGAGTGTATCCCAGTAATGTGCAGTGTGTGAGTGTATCCCAGTAATGTGCAGTGTGTGAGTGTATCCCAGTAATGTGCAGTGTGTGAGTGTATCAGTGATGTGCAGTGTGTAAGTGTATCACAGTAATGTGCAGTGTGTGAGTGTATCCCAGTAATGTGCAGTGTGTGAGTGTATCCCAGTAATGTGCAGTGTGTGAGTGTATCCCAGTAATGTGCAGTGTGTGAGTATATCCCAGTAATGTGCAGTGTGTGAGTGTATCACAGTAATGTGCAGCGTGTGAGTGTATCCAGTAATGTGCAGCGTGTGAGTGTATCACAGTAATGTGTAGTGTGTGAGTGTATCACAGTAATGTGCAGTGTGTGTGAGTGTATCACAGTAATGTGCAGTGTGTGTGAGTGTATCACAGTAATGTGAGGTGGGTGAGTGTATCACAGAAATGTGCAGTGTGTGAGTGTATCAGTGATGTGCAGTATGTAAGTGCATCACAGTAATGTGCAGTGTGTGAGTGTATCCCAGTAATGTGCAGTGTGTGAGTGTATCCCAGTAATGTGCAGTGTGTGAGTGTATCACAGTAATGTGTAGTGTGTGAGTGTATCACAGTAATGTGCAGTGTGTGTGTATCACAGTAATGTGCAGCGTGTGAGTGTATCCCAGTAATGTGCAGTGTGTGAGTGTATCACAGTAATGTGCAGTGTGTGAGTGTATCACAGTAATGTGCAGTGTGTGAGTGTATCACAGTAATGTGCAGTGTGTGAGTGTATCACAGTAATGTGCAGTGTGTGAGTGTATCAGTGATGTGCAGTGTGTGGGTGTATCACAGTAATGTGCAGCGTGTGAGTGTATCCCAGTAATGTGCAGTGTGTGAGTGTATCGCAGTAATGTGCAGTGTGTGAGTGTATCCCAGTAATGTGCAGTGTGTGAGTGTATCCCAGTAATGTGCAGTGTGTGGGTGTATCACAGTAATGTGCAGCGTGTGAGTGTATCCCAGTAATGTGCAGTGTGTGAGTGTATCACAGTAATGTGCAGTGTGTGAGTGTATCACAGTAATTTGCAGTGTGTGAGTGTATCACAGTAAGGTGCAGCGTTTGAGTGTATCACAGTAATGTGCAGTGTGTGAGTGTATCACAGTAATGTGCAGCGTGTGAGTGTATCACAGTAATGTGCAGCGTGTGAGTGTATCACAGTAATGTGCAGCGTGTGAGTGTATCACAGAATCCCTTTATTCTGTACAGTCACAGTATGAGCGGTGTTTTTAGGCGACAGAATCCCTTTATTCTGTACAGTCACAGTATGAGCGGTGTTTGGGTGACAGAATCCCTTTATTCTGTACAGTCACAGTGTGAGCGGTGTTAGGTGACAGAATCCCTTTATTCTGTACAGTCACAATGTGAGCGGTGTTAGGTGACAGAATCCCTTTATTCTGTACAGTCACAGTGTGAGCGGTGTTAGGTGACAGAATCCCTTTATTCTGTACAGTCACAGTGTGAGCGGTGTTTAGGTGACAGAATCCCTTTATTCTGTACAGTCACAGTATGAGCGGTGTTTAGGTGACAGGATCCCTTTATTCTGTACAGTCACAGCAGGAGCGGTGTTTAGGTGACAGAATCCCTTTATTTTGTACAGTCACCGTATGAGCGGTGTTTAGGTGACAGAATCCCTTTATTCTGTACAGTCACAGTGTGAGCGGTGTTAGGTGACAGAATCCCTTTATTCTGTACAGTCACAGTGTGAGCGGTGTTTAGGTGACAGAATAACTTTATTCTGTACAGTCACAGTATGAGCGGTGTTTAGGTGACAGGATCCCTTTATTCTGTACAGTCACAGCAGGAGCGGTGTTTAGGTGACAGAATCCCTTTATTCTGTACAGTCACAGTATGAGCGGTGTTTAGGTGACAGAATCCCTTTATTCTGTACAGTCACAGCAGGAGCGGTGTTTAGGTGACAGAATCCCTTTATTCTGTACAGTCACAGTGTGAGCGGTGTTTAGGTGACAGAATCCCTTTATTCTGTACAGTCACAGTATGAGCGGTGTTTCGGTGACAGAATACCTTTATTCTGTACAGTCACAGTGTGAGCAGTGTTAGGTGACAGAATCCCTTTATTCTGTACAGTCACAGTGTGAGCGGTGTTTAGGTGACAGAATCCCTTTATTCTGTACAGTCACAGTACAAGCGGTGTTTAGGTGACAGAATCCCTTTATTCTGTACGTCACAGTATGAGCGGTGTTTAGGTGACAGAATCCCTTTATTCTGTACAGTCACAGTATGAGGGGTGTTTAGGTGACAGAATCCCTTTATTCTGTACAGTCACAGTGTGAGCAGTGTTTAGGTGACAGAATCCCTTTATTCTGTATAGTCACAGTATGAGCAGTGTTTAGGTGACAGAATCCCTTTATTCTGTACAGTCACAGTATGAGCGGTGTTTAGGTGACAGAATCCCTTTATTCTGTACAGTCACAGTATGAGCAGTGTTTAGGTGACAGAATCCCTTTATTCTGTACAGTCACAGTATGAGCGGTGTTTAGGTGACAGAATCCCTTTATTCTGTACAGTCACAGTGTGAGCGGTGTTAGGTGACAGAATCCCTTTATTGTGTACAGTCACAGTGTGAGCAGTGTTTTGGTGACAGAATACCTTTATTCTGTACAGTCACAGTGTGAGCGGTGTTTAGGTGACAGAATCCCTTTATTCTGTACAGTCACAGTATGAGCGGTGTTTAGGTGACAGAATACCTTTATTCTGTACAGTCACAGTATGAGCGGTGTTTAGGTGACAGAATACCTTTATTCTGTACAGTCACAGTGTGAGCAGTGTTAGGTGACAGAATCCCTTTATTCTGTACAGTCACAGTGTGAGCGGTGTTTAGGTGACAGAATCCCTTTATTCTGTACAGTCACAGTACAAGCGGTGTTTAGGTGACAGAATCCCTTTATTCTGTACGTCACAGTATGAGCGGTGTTTAGGTGACAGAATCCCTTTATTCTGTACAGTCACAGTATGAGCGGTGTTTAGGTGACAGAATCCCTTTATTCTGTACAGTCACAGTATGAGCAGTGTTTAGGTGACAGAATCCCTTTATTCTGTACAGTCACAGTATGAGCGGTGTTAGGTGACAGAATCCCTTTATTCTGTACAGTCACAGTATGAGCGGTGTTTAGGTGACAGAATCCCTCTATTCTGTACAGTCACAGTATGAGCGGTGATAGGTGACAGAATCCCTTTATTCTGTACAGTCACAGTGTGAGCATTGTTTAGGTGACAGAATCCCTTTATTCTGTACAGTCACAGTGTGAGCGGTGTTAGGTGACAGAATCCCTTTACATATTCCTGATTTTCATGCAGGTCTGGCTGGGATCTGCTTGTTGCAGTAAAGTCCCTGTGATATGTACTAAGCCTCCGTTAGAGAATTGGTGGCAGCTTCCGTCAGTTGGGAATTCTCTGACACTATCAGCTCTAAACATCCTCACATTTATAATAAAGGCTGGATCCAGTTGGCTCCTTTCCATTAGGATATCCTGTGGTGCACTCTGCGAAGGTGATGGCTGAAAGAAATAACACAACAATGGAGGACACACCCCACGGTGTGCACAGGAATACTGGGCCTGAAACATTACCTGACCACAGGGAACCCTGAAACATTACCTGACCACAGGGAACCTGCAATATTACCTGACCACAGGGAACCCTGAAACATTACCTGACCACAGGGAACCTGCAATATTACCTGACCACAGGGAACCCTGCAATATTACCTGACCACAGGGAACCCTGCAATATTACCAGACCACAGGGAACCTGCAATATTACCAGACCACAGGGAACCCTGCAATATTACCTGACCACAGGGAACCCTGCAATATTACCTGACCACAGGGAACCCTGCAATATTACCTGACCACAGGGAACCCTGCAATATTACCAGACCACAGGGAACCTGCAATATTACCTGACCACGGGAAAACCTGCAACATTACCTGACCACGGGGAACCCTGCAATATTACCTGACCACAGGGAACCCTGAAACATTACCTGACCACAGGGAACCCTGCAATATTACCTGACCACAGGGAACCCTGCAATATTACCTGACCACAGGGAACCCTGCAATATTACCTGACCACGGGAACCCTGCAATATTACCTGACCACAGGGAACCCTGCAATATTACCTGACCACGGGGAACCCTGCTATATTACCAGACCACAGGGAACCTGCAATATTACCTGACCACGGGAAAACCTGCAATATTACCTGACCACAGGGAACCTGCAATATTACCTGACCACGGGAACCCTGCAATATTACCTGACCACGGGAACCCTGCAATATTACCAGACCACAGGGAACCTGCAATATTACCTGTCCACAGGGAACCCTGCAATATTACCTGACCACGGGAACCCTGCAATATTACCTGACCACAGGGAACCCTGCAATATTACCTGACCACGGGAACCCTGCAATATTACCAGACCACAGGGAACCTGCAATATTACCTGACCACAGGGAACCCTGCAATATTACCAGACCACAGGGAACCTGCAATATTACCAGACCACAGGGAACCCTGCAATATTACCTGACCACGGGAACCCTGCAATATTACCTGACCACGGGGAACCCTGCAACATTACCTGACCACAGGGAACCCTGCAATATTACCTGACCACCGGGAACCCTGCAATATTACCTGACCACAGGGAACCCTGCAATATTACCAGACCACAGGGAACCCTGCAATATTACCTGACCACAGGGAACCCTGCAATATTACCTGACCACGGGGAACCCTGCAACATTACCTGACCACAGGGAACCCTGCAATATTACCTGACCACCGGGAACCCTGCAATATTACCTGACCACCGGGAACCCTGCAATATTACCAGACCACAGGGAACCCTGCAATATTACCTGACCACAGGGAACCCTGCAATATTACCTGACCACCGGGAACCCTGCAATATTACCAGACCACGGGGAACCTGCAATATTACCAGACCACAGGGAACCCTGCAACATTACCAGACCACAGGGAACCCTGCAATATTACCTGACCACGGGAACCCTGCAATATTACCTGACCACGGGAAAACCTGCAATATTACCTGACCACAGGGAACCTGCAATATTACCTGACCACAGGGAACCCTGCAATATTACCTGACCACGGGAACCCTGCAATATTACCTGACCACAGGGAACCCTGCAACATTACCAGACCACAGGGAACCCTGCAATATTACCTGACCACGGGAACCCTGCAATATTACCTGACCACGGGAAAACCTGCAATATTACCTGACCACAGGGAACCTGCAATATTACCTGACCACAGGGAACCCTGCAATATTACCTGACCACGGGAACCCTGCAATATTACCTGACCACGGGAAAACCTGCAATATTACCTGACCACGGGGAACCCTGCAATATTACCTGACCACAGGGAACCTGCAATATTACCAGACCACGGGGAACCTGCAATATTACCAGACCACGGGGAACCCTGCAATATTACCTGACCACAGGGAACCCTGCAACATTACCTGACCACAGGGAACCTGCAATATTACCTGACCACAGGGAACCTGCAATATTACCTGACCACGGGAACCCTGCAATATTACCTGACCACAGGAAAACCTGCAATATTACCAGACCACGGGGAACCTGCAATATTACCAGACCACGGGAAAACCTGCAATATTACCAGACCACGGGAAAACCTGCAATATTACCAGACCACGGGGAACCTGCAAAATTACCAGACCACGGGGAACCCTGCAATATTACCTGACCACGGGGAACCCTGCAATATTACCTGACCACGGGGAACCTGCAATATTACCTGACCACAGGGAACCTGCAATATTACCAGACCACAGGGAACCTGCAATATTACCTGACCACAGGGAACCCTGCAATATTACCAGACCACGGGGAACCTGCAATATTACCAGACCACGGGGAACCCTGCAATATTACCAGACCACAGGGAACCTGCAATATTACCAGACCACGGGGAACCCTGCAATATTACCAGACCACGGGAACCTGCAATATTACCAGACCACAGGGAACCCTGCAACATTACCAGACCACAGGGAACCTGGCAATATTACCAGACCACGGGAACCCTGCAACATTACCAGACCACAGGGAACCCTGCAACATTACCAGACCACGGGAAAACCTGCAACATTACCAGACCACAGGGAACCCTGCAATATTACCAGACCACGGGGAACCCTGCAATATTACCTGACCACGGGGAACCCTGCAATATTACCAGACCACGGGGAACCTGCAATATTACCTGACCACGGGAAAACCTGCAATATTACCTGACCACAGGGAACCTGCAATATTACCAGACCACGGGGAACCTGCAATATTACCAGACCACAGGGAACCCTGCAATATTACCTGACCACAGGGAACCCTGCAATATTACCTGACCACAGGGAACCTGCAATATTACCAGACCACAGGGAACCTGCAACATTACCTGACCACGGGAAAACCTGCAACATTACCTGACCACAGGGAACCCTGCAACATTACCTGACCACAGGGAACCCTGCAACATTACCTGACCACGGGAAAACCTGCAATATTACCAGACCACAGGGAACCTGCAATATTACCTGACCACAGGGAACCCTGCAATATTACCAGACCACAGGGAACCCTGCAATATTACCAGACCACAGGGAACCTGCAATATTACCAGACCACAGGGAACCTGCAATATTACCAGACCACGTGAAAACCTGCAATATTACCAGACCACGTGAAAACCTGCAATATTACCAGACCACGGGGAACCCTGCAACATTACCAGACCACAGGGAACCCTGCAATATTACCAGACCACGGGAACCCTGCAACATTACCAGACCACAGGGAACCCTGCAACATTACCAGACCACGGGAAAACCTGCAACATTACCAGACCACAGGGAACCCTGCAATATTACCAGACCACGGGGAACCCTGCAATATTACCTGACCACGGGGAACCCTGCAATATTACCAGACCACAGGGAACCTGCAATATTACCTGACCACGGGAAAACCTGCAATATTACCTGACCACAGGGAACCTGCAATATTACCAGACCACGGGGAACCTGCAATATTACCAGACCACAGGGAACCCTGCAATATTACCTGACCACAGGGAACCCTGCAATATTACCTGACCACAGGGAACCTGCAATATTACCAGACCACAGGGAACCCTGCAATATTACCTGACCACAGGGAACCTGCAATATTACCAGACCACAGGGAACCCTGCAATATTACCAGACCACAGGGAACCTGCAATATTACCTGACCACAGGGAACCTGCAATATTACCTGACCACAGGGAACCCTGCAATATTACCAGACCACAGGGAACCCTGCAATATTACCTGACCACAGGGAACCCTGCAATATTACCAGACCACAGGGAAGCCAGCAATATTACCTGACCACGGGAAAACCTGCAACATTACCTGACCACGGGAAAACCTGCAATATTACCAGACCACGTGAAAACCTGCAATATTACCAGACCACGGGGAACCCTGCAACATTACCAGACCACAGGGAACCCTGCAATATTACCAGACCACGGGGAACCCTGCAATATTACCTGACCACAGGGAACCTGCAATATTACCTGACCACAGGGAACCCTGCAATATTACCAGACCACGGGGAACCCTGCAATATTACCAGACCACAGGGAACCTGCAATATTACCTGACCACGGGGAACCCTGCAATATTAAAAGACCACAGGGAACTCTGCAATATTACCAGACCACGGGAAACCCTGCAATATTACCTGACCACAGGGAACCCTGCAATATTACCTGACCACAGGGAACCTGCAATATTACCAGACCACAGGGAACCCTGCAATATTACCTGACCACAGGGAACCTGCAATATTACCAGACCACAGGGAACCTGCAATATTACCTGACCACGGGAAAACCTGCAATATTACCTGACCACGGGAAAACCTGCAATATTACCAGACCACGGGGAACCTGCAATATTACCAGACCACGGGGAACCTGCAATATTTCCAGACCACAGGGAACCCTGCAATATTACCTGACCACAGGGAACCCTGCAATATTACCTGACCACAGGGAACCTGCAATATTACCAGACCACAGGGAACCCTGCAATATTACCTGACCACAGGGAACCTGCAATATTACCAGACCACAGGGAACCCTGCAATATTACCAGACCACAGGGAACCTGCAATATTACCTGACCACGGCGAACCCTGCAATATTACCAGACCACAGGGAACCTGCAACATTACCAGACCACAGGGAACCCTTCAATATTACCTGACCACAGGGAACCTGCAATATTACCTGACCACAGGGAACCTGCAATATTACCAGACCACAGGGAACCTGCAATATTACCAGACCACAGGGAACCCAGCAATATTACCAGACCACAGGGAACCTGCAATATTACCAGACCACAGGGAACCCTGCAATATTACCAGACCACAGGGAACCTGCAATATTAAAAGACCACAGGGAACCCTGCAATATTACCAGACCACGGGGAACCTGCAATATTACCTGACCACGGGGAACCTGCAATATTACCAGACCACAGGGAACCCTGCAATATTACCTGACCACAGGGAACCCTGCAATATTACCAGACCACAGGGAACCCTGCAATATTACCTGACCACGGCGAACCCTGCAATATTACCAGACCACGGGGAACCCAGCAATATTACCTGACCACGGGGAACCCTGCAATATTACCAGACCACAGGGAACCTGCAATATTACCAGACCACAGGGAACCTGCAATATTACCAGACCACAGGGAACCTGCAATATTACCTGACCACAGGGAACCTGCAATATTACCTGACCACAGGGAACCCTGCAATATTACCAGACCACGGGGAACCTGCAATATTACCAGACCACGGGGAACCTGCAATATTACCAGACCACAGGGAACCCAGCAATATTACCAGACCACAGGGAACCTGCAATATTAAAAGACCACAGGGAACCCTGCAATATTACCTGACCACGGCGAACCCTGCAATATTACCAGACCACGGGGAACCCAGCAATATTACCTGACCACGGTGGAACCCTGCAATATTACCAGACCACAGGGAACCTGCAATATTACCAGACCACAGCGAACCTGCAATATTACCAGACCACAGGGAACCTGCAATATTACCTGACCACAGGGAACCTGCAATATTACCTGACCACAGGGAACCCTGCAATATTACCAGACCACGGGGAACCTGCAATATTACCAGACCACGGGGAACCTGCAATATTACCAGACCACGGGGAACCTGCAATATTACCTGACCACGGGGAACCTGCAATATTACCTGACCACGGGGAACCTGCAATATTACCAGACCACAGGGAACCCTGCAATATTACCTGACCACAGGGGAACCCTGCAATATTACCTGACCACAGGGAACCCTGCAACATTACCAGACCACGGGGAACCCTGCAATATTACCTGACCACAGGGAACCCTGCAACATTACCAGACCACAGGGAACCCTGCAATATTACCTGACCACAGGGAACCTGCAATATTACCAGACCACAGGGAACCTGCAATATTACCAGACCACAGGGAACCTGCAATATTACCTGACCACAGGGAACCTGCAATATTACCTGACCACAGGGAACCTGCAACATTACCAGAACACGGGGAACTCTGCAACATTACCTGACCACAGGGAACCTGCAATATTACCAGACCACAGGGAACCCTGCAATATTACCTGACCACAGGGGAACCCTGCAATATTACCTGACCACAGGGAACCTGCAATATTACCAGACCACGGGGAACCTGCAATATTACCAGACCACGGGGAACCTGCAATATTACCAGACCACAGGGAACCTGCAATATTACCTGACCACAGGGAACCTGCAATATTACCAGACCACAGGGAACCTGCAATATTACCAGACCACAGGGAACCTGCAATATTACCAGACCACAGGGAACCTGCAATATTACCAGACCACAGGGAACCCTGCAATATTACCAGACCACAGGGAACCCTGCAACATTACCAGACCACGGGGAACCCTGCAATATTACCAGACCACAGGGAACCTGCAATATTACCAGACCACAGGGAACCTGCAATATTACCTGACCACAGGGAACTCTGCAATATTACCAGACCACGGGGAACCTGCAATATTACCAGACCACAGGGAACCCTGCAATATTACCAGACCACAGGGAACCCTGCAATATTACCTGACCACAGGGAACCCTGCAATATTACCTGACCACAGGGAACCCTGCAATATTACCAGACCACGGGGAACCTGCAATATTACCAGACCACGGGGAACCTGCAATATTATCAGACCACGGGGAACCTGCAATATTACCTGACCACAGGGAACCTGCAATATTACCTGACCACAGGGAACCTGCAATATTACCAGACCACAGGGAACCTGCAATATTACCAGACCACAGGGAACCCTGCAATATTACCAGACCACAGGGAACCTGCAATATTACCAGACCACAGGGAACCTGCAATATTACCAGACCACAGGGAACCCTGCAATATTACCTGACCACAGGGAACCCTGCAATATTACCAGACCACAGGGAACCCTGCAATATTACCAGACCACGGGAAAACCTGCAATATTACCTGACCACGGGGAACCCTGCAACATTACCAGACCACAGGGAACCCTGCAATATTACCAGACCACAGGGAACCTGCAATATTACCAGACCACAGGGAACCCTGCAATATTACCAGACCACGGGGAACCCTGCAACATTACCTGACCACAGGGAACCCTGCAATATTACCTGACCACGGGAAAACCTGCAATATTACCAGACCACGGGGAACCCTGCAATATTACCAGACCACAGGGAACCCTGCAATATTACCAGACCACGGGAAAACCTGCAATATTACCAGACCACGGGAAAACCTGCAATATTACCAGACCACAGGGAACCCTGCAATATTACCTGACCACAGGGAACCCTGCAATATTACCAGACCACGGGAAAACCTGCAATATTACCAGACCACAGGGAACCTGCAATATTACCTGACCACAGGGAACCTGCAATATTACCTGACCACAGGGAACCCTGCAATATTACCTGACCACAGGGAACCCTGCAATATTACCAGACCACGGGGAACCCTGCAACATTACCAGACCACAGGGAACCTGCAATATTACCAGACCACAGGGAACCTGCAATATTACCTGACCACAGGGAACCTGCAATATTACCAGACCACGGGGAACCCTGCAACATTACCAGACCACGGGGAACCCTGCAATATTACCAGACCACGGGGAACCCTGCAATATTACCTGACCACAGGGAACCCTGCAATATTACCAGACCACAGGGAACCTGCAATATTACCAGACCACAGGGAACCTGCAATATTACCAGACCACGGGAAAACCTGCAATATTACCTGACCACAGGGAACCTGCAATATTACCAGACCACGGGGAACCCTGCAATATTACCAGACCACGGGGAACCCAGCAATATTACCAGACCACAGGGAACTCTGCAATATTACCAGACCACAGGGAACCTGCAATATTACCTGACCACAGGGAACTCTGCAATATTACCAGACCACGGGGAACCTGCAATATTACCTGACCACAGGGAACCTGCAATATTACCAGACCACAGGGAACCCTGCAATATTACCTGACCACGGGGAACCCTGCAATATTACCTGACCACAGGGAACCCTGCAATATTACCAGACCACGGGGAACCTGCAATATTACCAGACCACGGGGAACCTGCAATATTACCAGACCACGGGGAACCTGCAATATTACCTGACCACAGGGAACCTGCAATATTAAAGTGATTACACTCACACGCTGCACATTACTGTGATACACTCACACGCTGCACATTACTGTGATACACTCACACACTGCACATTACTGTGATACACTCACACACTGCACATTACTGTGATACACTCACACGCTGCACATTACTGTGATACACTCACACACTGCACGTTACTGTGATACACTCGCACACTGCACATTACTGTGATACACTCACACACTGCACATTACTGTGATACACTCACACACTGCACCTTACTGTGATACACTCACACACTGCACATTACTGGGATACACTCACACGCTGCACATTACTGTGATACACTCACACGCTGCACATTACTGTGATACACTCACACACTGCACATTACTGTGATACACTCACACACTGCACATTACTGTGATACACTCACACACTGCACATTACTGTGATACACTCACACACTGCACATTACTGTGATAGTCACATACTGCACATTACTGTGATACACTCACACGCTGCACATTACTGTGATACACTCACACGCTGCACATTACTGGGATACACTCACACGCTGCACATTACTGTGATACACTCACACACTGCACATTACTGGGATACACTCACACACTGCACATTACTGTGATACACTCACACACTACACATTACTGTGATACACTCACACGCTGCACATTACTGTGATACACTCACACGCTGCACATTACTGTGATACACTCACACACTGCACCTCACTGTGATACACTCACACGCTGCACATTACTGTGATACACTCACACACTGCCCATTACTGTGATACACTCACACACTGCACATTACTGTGATACACTCACACACTGCCCATTACTGTGATACTCACACACTGCACATTACTGTGATACACTCACACACTGCACATTACTATGATACACTCACACACTGCACATTACTGTGATACACTCACACGCTGCACATTACTGTGATACACTCACACACTGCCCATTACTGTGATACTCACACACTGCACCATTACTGTGATACTCACACACTGCACATTACTGTGATACACTCACACACTGCACATTACTGTGATACACTCACACACTGCACATTACTGTGATACACTCACACACTGCACATTACTGTGATACACTCACACGCTGCACATTACTATGATACACTCACACACTGCACATTACTGTGATACACTCACACACTGCACCTTACTGTGATACACTCACACGCTGCCCATTACTGTGATACACTCATACACTGCACATTACTGTGATACACTCACACGCTGCACATTACTGTGATACACTCACACACTGCACATTACTATGATACACTCACACGCTGCACATTACTGTGATACACTCACACGCTGCACATTACTGTGATACACTCACACGCTGCACATTACTGTGATACACTCACACGCTGCACATTACTGTGATACACTCACACGCTGCACATTACTGTGATACACTCACACGCTGCACATTACTGTGATACACTCACACGCTGCACATTACTGTGATACACTCACACGCTTCACATTACTGGGATACACTCACACGCTGCACATTACTGGGATACACTCACACGCTGCACATTACTGCGATACACTCACACGCTGCACATTACTGCGATACACTCACACGCTGCACATTACTGTGATACACTCACACTCTGCACATTACTGTGATACACTCACACACTGCACATTACTGTGATACACTCACACGCTGCACATTACTGTGATACACTCACACTCTGCACATTACTGTGATACACTCACACGCTGCACATTACTGTGATACACTCACACGCTGCACATTACTGTGATACACTCACACGCTGCACATTACTGTGATACACTCACACTCTGCACATTACTGTGATACACTCACACTCTGCACATTACTGTGATACACTCACACACTGCACATTACTGTGATACACTCACACGCTGCACATTACTGTGATACACTCACACACTGCACCTTACTGTGATTCACTTACACACAGCACATTACTGTGATACTCACACACTGCACATTACTGTGATACACTCACACACTGCACATTACTGTGATACACTCACACACTGCACATTACTGTGATACACTCACACACTGCACAATACTGTGATACACTCACACACTGCACATTACTGGGAGTTTTATTGCTCTGTAAAATATTTACTGCTGAAAAGATATTTTGCTTTAATCTATGTGAATAATTCCTGAAGCCCCCTCCAGATAAAAGGGGTGTATATGGGTTGGACGGTATATTTACCAGGAGATCACCCGGGAGCATGGGAGGGTCACACAGCTGACACTCAATTGGTATTTTTATCCAAGCCTTGTGTCCTGACTACAATAGGGGTCCTTGTGTTTGAGAAGCCCCTCACACATAGCAGTCAGTTCAAGTTCAGCTTTATGACAGGCGCTGGGTAAAGTATAGATCCTCTCAGGACATTCAGTCAATCAATGGAGAGCTGCATGTTTAATATCACATGCCTGTTACTGAGTGGGTCACACATATCTCCCAGCAGCCCATCCGATCTCGCTTTACAGTGACCACTCACTGCCATTCAATGACACAGTATGAAGGGGATGAGAGTACACCGCTCATATATATATCACATACACACTGATACAAATATACATTATAAAAATGATTAGGAAGCCTTGGGGGCCATGTAGATTTCAGTGTTAAAAATATATTTAAATTATAATAAACATGCAGTCAGTACTGGACATGAGCAGTTTGGGAGTTTTATCCCCTCTATTACCAGTCATGAGCAGATTCACAGAATTAACCCCTCTATTACCAGTCATGAGTGGTTTCAAAGAATTAACCCCTCTATTACCAGTCATGAGCTGTTTCAAAGAACTAACCCCTCTCTTACCAATCATGAGCTGTTTCAAAGAATTAACCCCTCTATTACCACACATGAGCTGTTTCAAAGAATTAACCCCTCTATTACCAGTCATGAGCGGTTTCAAAGAATTAACCTCTCTATTTCCACTCCTGAGCTGTTTCAAAGAATTAACCCCTCTATTACCACTCATGAGCTGTTTCAAAGAATTAACCTCTCTATTACCACTCATGAGCTGTTTCAAAGAATTAACCCCTCTATTACCAGTCATGAGCTGTTTCAAAGAATTAACCCCTCTATTACCAGCCATGACCGGTTTCAAAGAATTAACCCCTCTATTACCACTCATGAGCTGTTTCAAAGAATTAACCCCTCTATTACCAATCATGAGCCGTTTTAAAGAAATAACCCCTCTATTACCAGTCATGACCGGTTTCAGAGAATTAACCCCTCTATTACCAGTCATGAGCGGTTTTAAAGAATTAACCCCTCTATCACCAGTCATGAGCTGTTTCAAAGAATTAACCTCTCTATTACCACTCATGAGCGGTTTCAAAGAATTAACCCCTCTATTACCAGTCATGAGCTTTTTCAAAGAATTAACCCCTCTATTACCAGTCATGAGCTGTTTCAAAGAATTAACCCCTCTATTACCAGCCATGACCGGTTTCAGAGAATTAACCCCTCTATTACCAGTCATGAGCGGTTTCAAAGAATTAATCCCCTCTATTACCAGTCATGAGCGGTTTCAGAGAATTAACCCCTCTATTACCAGTCATGAGCAGTTTCAAAGAATTAACCCCTCTATTACCAGTCATGACCGGTTTCAGAGAATTAACCCCTCTATTACCAGTCATGAGCGGTTTAAAAGAATTAACCCCTCTATTACTAGTCATGAGCTGTTTCAAAGAATTAACCTCTCTATTACAAGTCATGAGCAGATTCACAGACTTAACCCCTCTATTACCAGTCATGAGCAGATTCACAGAATTAACCCCTCTATTATCAGTCATGAGCAGATTCACAGAATTAACCCCTCTATTACCAGTCATGAGTAGACTTACAGACTGGGTTAAAATATGAGAATTAGTAACATAAAACTGGAACTCAGTCTCCCGGGGTCAGTGAGGCGGGTGTGTAAGGGTTAATCAGGGTATTCTCAGTGAGGCTGGTGTGTAAGGGTTAATCGTGTAATTCTCAGTGAGGCGGGTCTGTAAGGGTTAATGGGGGAATTGTTAGTGAGGCGGGTCTGTAAGGGTTAATGGTGGAATTGTTATTGATGCAGGTCTGCAAGGGTTAATGGGGGAATTCTCAGTGAGGCAGATCTATGAGGGTTAATGGGGGAATTCTCAGTGAGGCGGGTCTGTAAGGGTTAATGGTGGAATTGTCAGGGAGGCGTGTCTGTAAGGGTTAAAGAGGGGATTCTCAGTGAGGCGGGTCTGTAAGGGTTAATGGTGGAATTCTCAGGGTTGTGGGTCTGTAAGGGTTAATGAGGGGATTCTAAGTGAGGCGGGTCTGTAAGGGTTAATGGGGGAATTTTTAGTGATGCGTTTCTGTAAGGGTTAATGAGGGATTCTCAGTGAGGTGGGTCTGTAAGTGTTAATGGGGGAATTGTCAGTGAAGTGGGTCTGTAAGGGTTAATGAGGGAGTTCTCAGTGAAGCGCATCTTTAAGGGTTAATGGGGAGATTTTGGGATCCAGGCAGCTGCTTCTCTTGCACAGTTGTTCCTCTCTATCATCCATTCCAGGGAAACGGGAGATGGGTATTTAAGAGCCAGGTGGGAAGAATGGGCACTTTCTGTGTATCTTCTCGCCGGACGTCTGTGCAGACAGACAGATCCCTGTAACTACTACAAGGTAAGAAGCCTCGGGGAGCGATAAAAAGCCCTGGGTGTATAGTCTCCGGTGCCGGCCGGTGTGTCAGATCCTGGGTGCCTCTCGGTGTGTCAGATCCTGGGTGCCTCCCGGTGTGTCAGATCCTGGGTGTATAGTCTCCGGTGCCGGCCGGTGTGTCAGATCCTGGGTGTATAGTCTCCGGTGCCGGCCGGTGTGTCAGAACCTGGGTGTATAGTCTCCGGTGCTGGCCGGTGTGTCGGATCCTGGGTGTATAGTCTCCGGTGCTGGCCGGTGTGTCGGATCCTGGGTGTATAGTCTCCGGTGCCGGCCGGTGTGTCAGATCCTGGGTGTATAGTCTCCGGTGCTGGCCGGTGTGTCGGATCCTGGGTGTATAGTCTCCGGTGCTGGCCGGTGTGTCGGATCCTGGGTGTATAGTCTCCGGTGCCGGCCGGTGTGTCGGATCCTGGGTGTATAGTCTCTGGTGCCGGCCGGTGTGTCGGATCCTGGGTGTATAGTCTCCGGTGCCGGCCGGTGTGTCGGATCCCGAGTGTATAGTCGTCGGATCCTGGGTGTACAGTCTACGGTGCCGGCCGGTGTGTCAGATCCTGGGTGTAGAGTCTACGGTGCTGGCCGGTGTGACGGATCCTGGGTGTATAGTCTCCGGTGCTGGCCGGTGTGTCGGATCCTGGGTGTATAGTCTCTGGTGCCGGCCGGTGTGTCGGATCCTGGGTGTATAGTCTCTGGTGCCGGCCAGTGTGTCAGATCCTGGGTGTATAGTCTCCGGTGCCGGACAATTTGTCAGATCCTGGGTGTATAGTCTCCGGTGCCAGCCGGTGTGTCGGATCCTGGGTGTATAGTCTGCTGTGCTGGCCGGTATGTCGGATCCTGGGTGTATAGTCTCCGGTGCCGGCCGGTGTGTCAGATCCTGGGTGTATAATCTCTGGTGCCGGCCAGTGTGTCAGATCCTGGGTGTATAGTCTCCGGTGCCGGCCGGTGTGTCGGATTCTGGGTGTATAGTCTCCGGTGCTGGCCGGTGTGTCAGATCCTGGGTGTATAATCTCTGGTGCCGGCCAGTGTGTCAGATCCTGGGTGTATAGTCTCCGGTGCCGGCCGGTGTGTCGGATTCTGGGTGTATAGTCTCCGGTGCTGGCCGGTGTGTCAGATCCTGGGTGTATAGTCTCCGGTGCCGGCCAATTTGTCAGATCCTGGGTGTATAGTCTCCGGTGCCAGCCGGTGTGTCGGATCCTGGGTGTATAGTCTGCTGTGCTGGCCGGTATGTCGGATCCTGGGTGTATAGTCTCCGGTGCCGGCCGGTGTGTCAGATCCTGGGTGTATAATCTCTGGTGCCGGCCAGTGTGTCAGATCCTGGGTGTATAGTCTCCGGTGCCGGCCGGTGTGTCGGATTCTGGGTGTATAGTCTCCGGTGCTGGCCGGTGTGTCAGATCCTGGGTGTATAGTCTCTGGTGCCGGCCGGTGTGTCAGATCCTGGGTGTATAGTCTCCGGTGCTGGCCGGTGTGTCGGATCCTGGGTGTATAGTCTCCGGTGCCGGCCAATTTGTCAGATCCTGGGTGTATAGTCTCCGGTGCCAGCCGGTGTGTCGGATCCTGGGTGTATAGTCTGCTGTGCTGGCCGGTATGTCGGATCCTGGGTGTATAGTCTCCGGTGCCGGCCGGTGTGTCAGATCCTGGGTGTATAGTCTCTGGTGTCGGCCGGTGTGTCAGATCCTGGGTGTATAGTCTCTGGTGTCGGCCGGTGTGTCAGATCCTGGGTGTATAGTCTCCGGTGCTGGCCGGTGTGTCAGATCCTGGGTGTATAGTCTCTGGTGCCGGCCGGTGTGTCGGATCCTGGGTGTATAGTCTCCGGTGCTGGCCGGTGTGTCGGATCCTGGGTGTATAGTCTCCGGTGCCAGCCGGTGTGTTGGATTCTGGGTGTATAGTCTCTGGTGCCGGCCGGTGTGTCGGATCCTGGGTGTATAGTCTCTGGTGCCGGCCGGTGTGTCAGATCCTGGGTGTATAGTCTCCGGTGCCAGCCGGTGTGTTGGATCCTGGGTGTATAGTCTCTGGTGCCGGCAGGTGTGTCGGATCCTGGGTGTATAGTCTCTGGTGCCGGCCGGTGTGTCAGATCCTGGGTGTATAGTCCCTGGTGCCGGCCGGTGTGTCGGATCCTGGGTGTATAGTCTCCGGTGCCGGCCAGTGTGTCAGATCCTGGGTGTATAGTCTCGGATGCCGGCCGGTGTGTCGGATCCTGGGTGTATAGAATTATATTTATAAATTATTTGGGGAGTTGTATATATTAGACTGTGGGTATATATATTATACTTAGGGGTTATATTTTATTTGGGTGTTGTGTATATATTCTACTGGAGGTATATATATTATTCTGTGGGTATATATATTAAACTGTGGGGTGACTATATTATACTGGGGTGAATATATTATACTTGGGGTATATATGTTATTTGGGGCTATATGTTATTTGGGGGGGTTTGTATATATTATACTGGGGTGTATATATTATTTGGGGGTTATATATATTATTTGGGGGCTATATATTATTTGGGGGGTTATAGATATATATTATACTGGGGTGAATATATTATTTGGGGGTATATATATTATTTTGGAGGGTATTTGTTTATTATACTGGGGATTATATTTATTATTTGGGGGGGTATGTATTTATGGGGTGGTTATTAATAATATTTGGGGGGTATATATTTTAATGGGGGTTATATATATTATTTAGGGGGTATGTGTTTATTATACTGGGGGGTATTTATTATTTGGGGGTATATATTATTTGGGGTTATGTGTTTATTATACTGGGGGTATATATATTATTTGGGGGTATATTTATTATTTATACTTATATGTATTTATATGTGTTTATTATACTGGGTGGGTATATATATAATTTGGTTGGTATATATTATTTGGCGGGTATGTGTTTATTATACTGGGGTATATATATTATTTGGGGGTATATATACATTATTTAGGGGTTATGTATATATTATTTGGGGGTATATATACATTATTTAGGTGTTATGTATATATTATTTGGGGGTATTTATTATTTGGGTGGTATGTGTTTATTATACTGGGGGTATATATTATTTGGGGGTATATATATATTATTTGGGGGGTATGTGTTTATTATACTGGGGGTATATATTATTTGCGGGTATATTAATTATTTGGGGGGTATGTGTTTATTATACTGGGGGTATATATATTATTTAGGGGTTATGTATATATTATACTGGGGGTATATATATTATTTGGGGGGTATATATTATTTGGGGGTATATATCCATTATTTAGGGGTTTATGTATATATTATTTGGGGGTATATATACATTATTTAGGGGTTTATGTATATATTATTTTGGGGTATATATACATTATTTAGGGGTTTATGTATATATTATTTGGGGGGTATATAATATTTAGGGGTATATATACATTATTTAGGGGTTTATGTATATATTATACTGGGGTGAATATATTATTTGGCTGGTATATATTATTTGGGGGTATATATACATTATTTAGGGGCTATGTATATATTATTTGGGGGTATATATTATTTGTGGGTATATATACATTATTTAGGGGCTATATATATATTATTTGGGGGTATATATACATTATTTAGGGGTTTATGTATATATTATTTTGGGGTATATATACATTATTTAGGGGTTTATGTATATATTATTTGGGGGGTATATAATATTTAGGGGTATATATACATTATTTAGGGGTTTATGTATATATTATACTGGGGTGAATATATTATTTGGCTGGTATATATTATTTGGGGGTATATATACATTATTTAGGGGCTATGTATATATTATTTGGGGGTATATATTATTTGTGGGTATATATACATTATTTAGGGGCTATATATATATTATTTGGGGGTATATATACATTATTTAGGGGTTTATGTATATATTATTTGGGGGTATATATTATTTGGGGGTATATATACATTATTTTGGGGTATATATACATTATTTAGGGGTTTATGTATATATTATTTGGGGGGGTATATATTATTTGGGGGTATATATACATTATTTAGGGGCTATATATATTATTTGGGGGGGTATATATTATTTGGGGGTATATATACATTATTTAGGGGTTTATGTATATATTATACTGGGGTGAATATATTATTTGGGTGGTATATATTATTTGGCGGTATATATACATTATTTAGGGGTTTATGTATATATTATACTGGTGGTGAATATATTATTTGGGGGTATATATTATTTGGGGGTATATATACATTATTTAGGAGGTTATGTAGATCTTTTACTGGGGGTATATATATCATTTGGGGGGTATTTATACATTATTTAGGGGGTTATGTATATATTATACTGGGGGTATATATTTTATTTGGGTGGTATATATTATTTGGGGGTATACATTATTTAGGGGTTATGTATATATTATTTGGGGGTATATATACATTATTTAGGGGTTATGTATATATTATTTGGGGGGTATATATTATTTGGGGGGTATATATTATTTGTGGGTATATATACATTATTTAGGGGTTATGTAAATATTATTTGGGGGTATATATACATTATTTAGGGGTTATGTATATATTATTTGGGGGGTATATATTATTTGGGGATATATATTTTTTGGGGGTATATATACATTATTTAGGGGTTATGTATATATTATTTGGGGGGTATATATTTTTTGGGGGTATGTATACATTATTTAGGGGTTTGTGTATATATTATTTGGGGGTATATATACATTATTTAGGGGGTTATGTATATATTATTTGGGGGTATATATACATTATTTAGGGGTTTATGTATATATTATTTGGGTGGTATATATTATTTGGGGGTATTTATTATTTGGGGGTATATATACATTATTTAGGGGTTATGTATATATTATTTGGGGGTATATATACATTATTTAGGGGGTTATGTATATATTATTTGGGTGGTATATATTATTTGGGGGTATATATACATTATTTAGGGGTTATGTATATATTATTTGGGGGGTATATATTATTTGGGGGGTATATATTATTTGGGGGTATATATTATTTGGGGGGTATATATTATTTGGGGGGTATATATACATTATTTAGGGGGTTATGTATATATTATTTGGGTGGTATATATTATTTGGGTGGTATATATTATTTGGGGGTATATATACATTATTTAGGGGTTATGTATATATTATTTGGGGGTATATATTTGGGGGTATATATACATTATTTAGGGGTTATGTATATATTATTTGGGGGGTATATATTATTTGGGGGGTATATATTATTTGGGGGTATATATACATTATTTAGGGGGTTATGTATATATTATTTGGGTGGTATATATTATTTGGGTGGTATATATTATTTGGGGGTATATATACATTATTTAGGGGTTATGTATATATTATTTGGGGGGTATATATTATTTGGGGGGTATATATTATTTGGGGGTATATATACATTATTTAGGGGGTTATGTATATATTATTTGGGTGGTATATATTATTTGGGTGGTATATATTTGGGGGTATATATACATTATTTAGGGGTTATGTATATATTATTTGGGGGTATATATTATTTGGGGGTATATATTATTTGGGGGTATATATACATTATTTAGGGGTTATGTATATATTATTTGGGGGTATATATTATTTGGGGGTATATATACATTATTTAGGGGTTATGTATATATTATTTGGGGGTATATATTATTTGGGGGTTATGTATATATTATTTGGGGGTATATATTATTTGGGGGTTATGTATATATTATTTGGGGGGTATATATTATTTGGGGGTATATATTATTTGGGGGTATATATTATTTGGGGGTTATGTATATATTATTTGGGGGGTATATATTATTTGGGGGTATATATACATTATTTAGGGGTTATGTATATATTATTTGGGGGTATATATTATTTGGGGGTATATATACATTATTTAGGGGGTTATGTATATATTTGGGGGTATATATTATTTGGGGGTATATATACATTATTTAGGGGTTATGTATATATTATTTGGGGGTATATATTATTTGGGGGTATATATTATTTGGTGGTATATATTATTTGGGGGTATATATATATTATTTGGGGGTATATATTATTTGGGGGTATATATTATTTGGGGGTATATATACATTATTTAGGGGGTTATGTATATATTATTTGGGGGTATATATTATTTGGTGGTATATATTATTTGGGGGTATATATTATTTGGGGGTATATATACATTATTTAGGGGGTTATGTATATATTATTTGGGGGTATATATTAATTGGGGGTATATATACATTATTTAGGGGGTTATGTATATATTATTTGGGGGTATATATTATTTGGTGGTATATATTATTTGGGGGTATATATACATTATTTAGGGGGTTATGTATATATTATTTGGGGGTATATATTATTTGGGGGTATATATTATTTGGGGGTATATATACATTATTTAGGGGGTTATGTATATATTATTTGGGGTTATATATTAATTGGGGGTATATATTATTTGGGGGTATATATTAATTGGGGGTATATATTATTTGGGGGTATATATTATTTGGGGGTATATATTATTTGGGGGTATGTATACATTATTTAGGGGGTTATGTATATATTCTAATGGGGCTGTGTGTGAGTATATGTCTGTAACGGATCGCACGCCCCCCGCAGGTCTCCCCCGCACTATGCCGGCCCCGCTCCTGCTCCTGCTCCGCTCACTCGCTGTCCGGGTCGGGGGAAGTCGGCTGCTGGTGTCCGGAGCTCGCTGGGCTGGATCCCGCCTCTCCCTCCTCCTCCGCCGGCTGTGGGACTGGATCAGCTCCCCGGAGTTCCGGCAGAGCCTGCTGGGCTGTGTGCTCTGCCTCCTCAACCTGCAGCGCAGCAAGGCAGACAGGACCACGCTGGGCTGAGACCCCCACACTACCATCTGAGACAGACCCCCAAACTACAGAGACCACCCAGCAACCACAAAGACCCCTTGGAATAAAGAGGAAATCTGCCAACCCGGGTGAGACAGTAAGAAATACAGACAATTGGGGCTAGCACTGCAACTAGCCATCAAGCACAGACACTAGCCAGATAGCAAAGAGCTAGCCAGCAAAGACACTAACTGGATAACTATTAGTTTGCTGGCTAGTGTCTGTCTTTAGTTGGTTAACAATTTAGTGTCTGTATTTCGTGTGATAGCTATATGTTAGCTGGTTAGTGTCTGTGTCTAGTTGGCTAGCTATATGTTAGCTGGTTAGTGTCTGTGTCTAGTTGGCTAGCTGTTTGTTTGCTGGCTAGTGTCTGTGTCTAGTTTGCTAACTGGTGGTTAGTGTCTGTTTCTAGTTGGCTAGCTGTTTGCTGGCTAGTTTCTGTGTCTAGTTGGCTAGCTGTTTGTTTGCTGGCTAGTGTCTGTCTCTAGTCGGCTAGCTATTTGTTTGGTGGCTAGTGTCTGTGTCTAGTTGGCTAGCTGTTTGTTTGGTGGTTAGTGTCTGTGTCTAGTTGGCTAGCTGTTTGTTTGGTTTGTGTCTGTGTCTAGTTGGCTAGCTGTTTGTTTGGTGGCTAGTGTCTGTGTCTAGTTGGCTAGCTGTTTGCTGGCTAGTTTCTGTGTCTAGTTGGCTAGCTGTTTGTTTGCTGGCTAGTGTCTGTCTCTAGTTGGCTAACTGTTTGTTTGGTGGTTAGTGTCTGTGTCTAGTTGGCTAACTGTTTGTTTGCTGGCTAGTGTCTGTCTCTAGTCGGCTAGCTATTTGTTTGGTGGTTAGTGTCTGTGTCTAGTTGGCTAGCTGTTTGTTTGCTGGCTAGTGTCTGTGTCTAGTTGGCTAGCTGTTTGCTGGCTAGTGTCTGTCTCTAGCCGGCTAGCTATTTGTTTGGTGGCTAGTGTCTGTGTCTAGTTGGCTAGCTGTTTGTTTGGTGGTTAGTGTCTGTGTCTAGTTGGCTAGCTGTTTGCTGGCTAGTGTCTGTGTCTACTTGGCTAGCTGTTTGCTGGCTAGTGTCTGTCTCTAGTCGGCTAGCTATTTGTTTGCTGGCTAACCACAGACACTAGCCCGATAACAAATAGATAATTAGCAGATACCTGTATTATCTTTCTAGAACTAGTCTGCCGACACCATCACTAGCCTAACACTGAAACATGTAGCCAACCAGTATTGCAAGTAGCCAACCAGTATTGCAAGTAGCCAACCAGTATAGCAAACACTGAACCTATCCCCATAACTCTGCCACCAGACAGGTCTGGTACTATTGGCCACTGTAACTGGCCACAGCAGACACTCCTGGCACTCACTGAATATAGAGGGCAGGAGAAACCTCCTCTTCAGATAAAGACTGATAGGACCTTGTCTGTGTATTAGGAGGGGGTGAGAGGTGTGTGTCCTGGTGTCTGTGTATTAGGAGGGGGTGAGAGGTGTGTGCCCCGGTGTCTGTGTATTAGGAGGGGGTGAGAGGTGTGTCCCGGTGTCTGTGTATTAGGAGGGGGTGAGAGGTGTGTGTCCCAGTGTCTATGTATTAGGAGGGGGTGAGAGGTGTGTGTCCTGGTGTCTGTGTATTAGGAGGGGTGAGAGGTGTGTGCCCCGGTGTCTGTGTATTAGGAGGGGGTGAGAGGTGTGTGTCCCGGTGTCTGTGTATTAGGAGGGGGTGAGAGGTGTGTGCCCCAGTGTCTGTGTATTAGGAGGGGGTGAGAGGTGTGTGTCCCGGTGTCTGTGTATTAGGAGGGGGTGAGAGGTGTGTGTCCCGGTGTCTGTGTATTAGGAGGGGGTGAGAGGTGTGTCCCGGTGTCTGTGTATTAGGAGGGGGTGAGAGGTGTGTGTCCCAGTGTCTATGTATTAGGAGGGGGTGAGAGGTGTGTGTCCTGGTGTCTGTGTATTAGGAGGGGTGAGAGGTGTGTGTACTGGTGTCTGTGTATTAGGAGTGGGTGAGAGGTGTGTGTACTGGTGTCTGTGTATTAGGAGGGGGTGAGAGGTGTGTGTCCTGGTGTCTGTGTATTAGGAGGGGGTGAGAGGTGTGTGTCCTGGTGTCTGTGTATTAGGAGGAGGTGAGAGGTGTGTGTCCCGGTGTCTGTGTATTAGGAGGAGATGAGAGGTGTGTGTCCTGGTGTCTGTGTATTAGGAGGGGGTGAGAGGTGTGTGTCCTGGGGTCTGTGTATTAGGAGGAGGTGAGAGGTGTGTGTCCCGGTGTCTGTGTATTAGGAGGGGGTGAGAGGTGTGTGTCCCGGTGTCTGTGTATTAGGAGGGGGTGAGAGGTGTGTGCCCTGGTGTCTGTGTATTAGGAGGGGGTGAGAGGTGTGTGCCCTGGTGTCTGTGTATTAGGAGGGGGTGAGAGGTGTGTGCCCCGGTGTCTGTGTATTAGGAGGGGGTGAGAGGTGTGTGCCCCAGTGTCTGTGTATTAGGAGGGGGTGAGAGGTGTGTGCCCCGGTGTCTGTGTATTAGGAGGGGGTGAGAGGTGTGTGCCCCAGTGTCTGTGTATTAGGAGGGGGTGAGAGGTGTGTGCCCCAGTGTCTGTGTATTAGGAGGGGGTGAGAGGTGTGTGTGTCCCAGTGTCTGTGTATTAGGAGGGGGTGAGAGGTGTGTGTCCCAGTGTCTGTGTATTAGGAGGGGGTGAGAGGTGTGTGTCCCGGTGTCTGTGTATTAGGAGGGGGTGAGAGGTGTGTGTCCCGGTGTCTGTGTATTAGGAGGGGGTGAGAGGTGTGTGTCCCGGTGTCTGTGTATTAGGAGGGGGTGAGAGGTGTGTGTCCCGGTGTCTGTGTATTAGGAGGGGGTGAGAGGTGCGTGTCCCGGTGTCTGTGTATTAGGAGGAGGTGAGAGGTGTGTGTCCCAGTGTCTGTGTATTAGGAGGAGGTGAGAGGTGTGTGTCCCGGCGTCTGTGTATTAGGAGGGGGTGAGAGGTGCGTGTCCTGGTGTCTGTGTATTAGGAGGGGGTGAGAGGTGCGTGTCCCGGTGTCTGTGTATTAGTAGGGGGTGAGAGGTGTGTGTCCCGGTGTCTGTGTATTAGGAGGGGGTGAGAGGTGCGTGTCCTGGTGTCTGTGTATTAGGAGGGGGTGAGAGGTGTGTGTCCCGGTGTCTGTGTATTAGGAGGGGGTGAGAGGTGTGTGTCTGTGTATTAGGAGGGGGTGAGAGGTGTGTCCCCCGGTGTCTGTGTATTAGGAGGGGGTGAGAGGTGCGCGTCCCAGTGTCTGTGTATTAGGAGGGGGTGAGAGGTGTGTGTCCCGGTGTCTGTGTATTAGGAGGAGGTGAGAGGTGTGTGTCCCGGCGTCTGTGTATTAGGAGGGGGTGAGAGGTGCGTGTCCTGGTGTCTGTGTATTAGGAGGGGGTGAGAGGTGTGTCCCCCGGTGTCTGTGTATTAGGAGGGGGTGAGAGGTGTGTGTCCCGGTGTCTGTGTATTAGGAGGGGGTGAGAGGTGCGTGTCCTGGTGTCTGTGTATTAGGAGGGGGTGAGAGGTGCGTGTCCCGGTGTCTGTGTATTAGGAGGGGGTGAGAGGTGTGTGTCTGTGTATTAGGAGGGGGTGAGAGGTGTGTGTCCCAGTGTCTGTGTATTAGGAGGAGGTGAGAGGTGTGTGTCCTGGTGTCTGTGTATTAGGAGGAGGTGAGAGGTGCGTGTCCTGGTGTCTGTGTATTAGGAGGGGGTGAGAGGTGTGTGTCCCGGTGTCTGTGTATTAGGAGGAGGTGAGAGGTGTGTGTCCTGGTGTCTGTGTATTAGGAGGGGGTGAGAGGTGTGTGTCCCGGTGTCTGTGTATTAGGAGGAGGTGAGAGGTGTGTGTCCTGGTGTCTGTGTATTAGGAGGGGGTGAGAGGTGTGTTTCCCAAAGTCTGTGTATTAGGAGGGGGTGAGAGGTGCGTGTCTGTGTATTAGGAGGGGGTGAGAGGTGTGTCCCCCGGTGTCTGTGTATTAGGAGGGGGTGAGAGGTGCGCGTCCCAGTGTCTGTGTATTAGGAGGAGGTGAGAGGTGTGTGTCCCGGTGTCTGTGTATTAGGAGGGGGTGAGAGGTGTGTGTCCCAGTGTCTGTGTATTAGGAGGAGGTGAGAGGTGTGTGTCCTGGTGTCTGTGTAATAGGAGGGGGTGAGAGGTGTGTTCCCTGGTGTCTGTGTATTAGGAGAGGGTGAGAGGTGTGTGTCACGGTGTCTGTGTATTAGGAGGGGGTGAGAGGTGTGTGTCCCGGTGTCTGTGTATTAGGAGGGGGTGAGAGGTGTGTGTCCTGGTGTCTGTGTATTAGGAGGGGGTGAGAGGTGTGTGTCCTGGTGTCTGTGTATTAGGAGGGGGTGAGAGGTGCGTGTCCTGGTGTCTGTGTATTAGGAGGGGGTGAGAGGTGTGTGTCCCGGTGTCTGTGTATTAGGAGGAGGTGAGAGGTGTGTGTCCTGGTGTCTGTGTATTAGGAGGGGGTGAGAGGTGTGTGTCCCGGTGTCTGTGTATTAGGAGGAGGTGAGAGGTGCGTGTCCCGGTGTCTGTGTATTAGGAGGAGGTGAGAGGTGTGTGTCCTGGTGTCTGTGTATTAGGAGGGGGTGAGAGGTGTGTTTCCCAGTGTCTGTGTATTAGGAGGGGGTGAGAGGTGCGTGTCTGTGTATTAGGAGGGGGTGAGAGGTGTGTCCCCCGGTGTCTGTGTATTAGGAGGGGGTGAGAGGTGCGCGTCCCAGTGTCTGTGTATTAGGAGGGGGTGAGAGGTGTGTGTCCCGGTGTCTGTGTATTAGGAGGGGGTGAGAGGTGTGTGTCCCGGTGTCTGTGTATTAGGAGGGGGTGAGAGGTGTGTGTCCTGGTGTCTGTGTATTAGGAGGGGGTGAGAGGTGTGTGTCCTGGTGTCTGTGTATTAGGAGGGGGTGAGAGGTGTGTGTCCCGGTGTCTGTGTATTAGGAGGAGGTGAGAGGTGTGTGTCCTGGTGTCTGTGTATTAGGAGGGGGTGAGAGGTGTGTGTCCCGGTGTCTGTGTATTAGGAGGAGGTGAGAGGTGCGTGTCCCGGTGTCTGTGTATTAGGAGGAGGTGAGAGGTGTGTGTCCTGGTGTCTGTGTATTAGGAGGGGGTGAGAGGTGTGTTTCCCAGTGTCTGTGTATTAGGAGGGGGTGAGAGGTGCGTGTCTGTGTATTAGGAGGGGGTGAGAGGTGTGTCCCCCGGTGTCTGTGTATTAGGAGGGGGTGAGAGGTGCGCGTCCCAGTGTCTGTGTATTAGGAGGGGGTGAGAGGTGTGTGTCCCGGTGTCTGTGTATTAGGAGGAGGTGAGAGGTGCGCGTCCCAGTGTCTGTGTATTAGGAGGAGGTGAGAGGTGTGTGTCCCAGTGTCTGTGTATTAGGAGGAGGTGAGAGGTGCGTTTCTATACAGTCATGTTTCTATACAGGCATGTTTCTGGACAGACAAGTTTCTATACAGTCATGTTTCTATACAGGCATGTTTCTATACAGACATGTTTCTATACAGTCATGTTTCTATACAGTCATGTTTCTATACAGGCATGTTTCTATACAGTCATGTTTCTATACAGACATGTTTCTATACAGGCATGTTTCTATACAGGCATGTTTCTATACAGGCATGTTTCTATACAGGCATGTTTCTATACAGGCATGTTTCTATACAGACGTGGTTGTATATAGATATGTATTGTTTAGCACAGATATGTGTGAGATCCTAATCTCTGGCATTGTGAACATCCAGCTAAAACCCTTCTCATGTTTGGTCTCCTTTTTAGGACTAATCAGTAGATGCCCTGCTGGGGGGCAGACTGAGTCACCATGTCCCAGAGTATAATGAGGAAAGCTCAGCCCTTCACCATTGGAACCAGACTCTCGATTCCCAAATGTGCGGATTTTCCTGCGTCTGGATCTGGAGGGATCTTCTTGGAAAGCCCTCCTCTGTCCCAGAACCTCAGCCAACGCGTTTCATGCTACCGGAGACATGCCAGTCCATCATCTGACAGTTATTCTCCCCCTGCTCCTCACCGAGGGACCCTGCACCCTCACAGTCCTTCCAAAGGAGTTCCTGACGAGGACCGGTTTGGCGAGGGATCTCTTGCACGGTCCATCAAAAAGATAACTCTGTCCAGCCAGGGAGAGGACCTGTCTACTGATGGGGTGGTGAAGGTGAGTCCAAGGGTGCTGGCTCTAAATTCGGAGAGGAACTTCAACAACAATAACAGTCGTCCTTTAAGGCATGTTGTCCCAAGTTGTGAAGGACCTCCATGTCCCCAAACTGTCAGGAACTACATGGTGGGACCTTGGTGTCCACAACAGTTGCAGAGCCATGGACCTACGTCTGACCCAGTATTGAGGGATATCAGTGGACCTCAGAATGACCAACCACGAAAGAGCAGTGTTCCAGATCTTGGTGGGCCTCTGTGTCCCCAGCTAGGGAGGGATTCCGTGGCACAGATCATGGGACTTCCATCCCGCCATGCAGTGAGGGCTGATACGATGAGGACCAATGGAGTGGAGTCCCGCCACAACCCTACAGATCACGTCAAGGTAAGATGACGCACTTAGAGTCATGGCCTTGTGAAACTGCCCACCAGTGGCACCCTGTGTTACCTGCTCCCCTCCCACCAATTCTGGAAATATAATCTGTGGGATACTGTGAAACGCGTGGGACATGCTGCGGAGATCTAGAACCCTTCAGCTTTAACCCTTTCTGCTCCCCACTGCATTGCCCAGCTCCAGAGCCATAAAAGACCTGTATCTCTTTATATAAAGTTTCTGCAAGATATGGAAGGCTCGATACGATAAGTATTTATACGCTATACATTAAATTATCTACACATTGCAACAGATACATACAGAAAACCATGGGTTAAATGGATCTCTGTCTCCTGCTTATGACATCATCTTGAGCCACTTCAGGTCAGTGCTGTGTGTATGGAGACCGATAGCATGGTGGGTCTCTCAAGGATGATGTCACAAGCATGAGATGCCACAGACACATCTCTAGATCTGGATTGTCTCTAGATCAGGACTGTCTATAGATCTGGACTCTTTCTAGATCTGGACTATTTCTAGATCTGGACGCTTTCTAGATCTGGACTCTTTCTAGATCTGGACTCTTTCTAGATCTGGACTCTCTCTAGATCTGGACTCTCTCTAGATCTGGACTCTCTCTAGATCTGGACTCTTTCTAGATCTGGACTCTTTCTAGATCTGGACTGTCTCTAGATCAGGACTGTCTCTAGATCAGGACTGTCTCTAGATCAGGACTGTCTCTAGATCAGGACTGTCTCTAGATCAGGACTGTCTCTAGATCAGGACTGTCTATAGATCTGGACTCTTTCTAGATCTGGACTCTCTCTAGATCTGGATTGTCTCTAGATCAGGACTCTCTCTGGATCAGGACTGTCTATAGATCTGGACTCTTTCTAGATCTGGACTCTCTCTAGATCAGCACACAAAAGACAGAAAGACTCTTCCTGATTGCGGTTGAGGTGCTCCAAACGCCGGCAAGAAGTATCAGAACCAGGTAAGTATGCAAAAAAGATTGGGGATTTATTAAGTACAAATTAGAAAAATATAAAAATTGCAAAAAAAATTTGAAAGCCTACGCGTTAAGCGCCTTTCCTGGCGCTTCGTCAAGGGCTTGACGAAGCGCCAGGAAAGGCGCGAAACGCGTAGGCTTTCAATTTTTTTTGTCCTCACCGGGAGTTCCTTGTTTTGTATTTATGCAATTTTTATATTTTTCTCATTTTGTACTTAATAAATCCCCAATCTTTTTTGCATACTTACCTGGTTCTGGTACTTCTTGCCGGCTTTCTGTCTTTTGTGTGCTGTGTTCGGCAGGAGCACCGTGAGGAGAGACCCACGCCGGCATACGAATGTATGATCTAGCCGCCTGCTTATACTTTTCTCTCTCTAGATCAGGACTCTCTAGATCTGGACTCTCTCTAGATCAGGACTCTCTCTAGATCAGGACTCTCTCTAGATCAGGACTCTCTCTAGATCTGGACTCTCTCTAGATCAGGACTCTCTCTAGATCAGGACTCTCTCTAGATCAGGACTCTCTCTAGATCAGGACTCTCTCTAGATCAGGACTCTCTCTAGATCAGGACTCTCTCTAGATCAGGACTCTCTCTAGATCAGGACTCTCTCTAGATCAGGACTCTCTCTAGATCAGGACTCTCTCTAGATCAGGACTCTCTCTAGATCTGGACTCTCTCTAGATCTGGACTCTCTCTAGATCTGGACTCTCTCTAGATCAGGACTGTCTCTAGTCTCAGCTGTTTAAGGTGAAAGATGGTCTTTTTTTGGGAGTATTGTGGCAATTTGAGTGCAAGCCTTCTGGGCAACTTAAAGGACCCTTCCAGTATCTACTGAAACTAATGAATTAATATGTTACAGCTGACTGATTTGATATATGTCACAATATTCCCCCAAATCAGGTTCTGACACAGAGACGCCCAAAGTGCATGTGTGTAAAACATTGGGCATTCGTGTTCGTGTTGCAGGCACTGTGCACGCGTGTTACATGTGACATCATCGTCATGCGTGCTCTGGGTACTGCTGTATATATTTCTTGCACGGCTGAGCAGGGCACCTACGGCGGTAATAAAGGTTATTTTTTATAAAATAGAAGCAAAATTTAAAACCCGGTGCCACGAAACCCGGTGCCACTATTCCGGTGCCACTATTCCGGGGGGGAATTTGTGTCTTTACAGATACACATGAACAACTCTGAGCTCCTCCTCTCAGCTGAGGCAGAGCTTGTCAGCTCCTGGCTCATGCTGACACCTCTTATTCCACGGCTCTGATCGGGGTCTGTCAGAGGTCGGGGGTCCTAGTCTCTTTCTGCACCTGGTTACAGTCCTCTCTGTAGGTGGAAACGCGTCAGTCCTGAAACCTGCCTGCCGGTCAGACACATTATACAGAAGCTGCCAGTCTATCAGATTCCACGTGTTTAATGCTTCGTTAACATAGCGCAGTCCTGCCGCTTGGAGTGGCCTGGGAAGCTTGCACTCTACTGGTTTCCTGTGTCTCCCCAGCTATTTTGGGGTACCCGTTTGCTGAGTCCCCGTGGGGAGTGGGATGTGTCACGTTTAGAAGTTTGCCCCTCCAGAGGGTTATGTGAGCTGGTCAGTGGTGACACTAGATTGGGGGAAGGGTTAATGCACACTAGGCTGCCCCTCCTCTCCATGACTGGGGGAGCAGGAAACATGATGTCATGTGGAAATACTCACATGGATGCTGCCTCTCCTCCCTCCCTGATCCCCCAGGGGCCCGGCTCACTCACATGGTTAACTCTTCCACACCCAGAGGCGTGGGAATTGACAAGGGAATTGCAAACAGAAGGCCAATATAGCAGAATAGGAAGTATATATATAAAGCCCCCTTCATTGCTCGCTAAGGGTCTGTAATTCGGGGTCTCACACATACATGTGCTGTATGTCTGGAAGGAGGTTATAGTCCTCGGCACTGTGGGTCTCACACATACATGTGCTGGATGTCTGGAAGGAGGTTATAGTCCTCGGCACTGTGGGTCTCACACATACATGTGCTGTATGCCTGTAAGGAAGCTATAGTCCTCGGCACTGTGGGTCTCACACATACATGTGCTGTATGTCTGGAAGGAGGTTATAGTCCTCGGCACTGTGGGTCTCACACATACATGTGCTGTATGTCTGGAAGGAGGTTATAGTCCTCGGCACTGTGGGTCTCACACATACATGTGCTGCATGTCTGTAAGGAAGTTATAGTCCTCGGCACTGTGGGTCTCACACATACATGTGCTGTATGTCTGGAAGGAGGTTATAGTCCTCGGCACTGTGGGTCTCACACATACATGTGCTGCATGTCTGTAAGGAAGTTATAGTCCTCGGTACTGTGGGTCTCACACATACATGTGCTGTATGTCTGTAAGGAAGTTATAGTCCTCGGCACTGTGGGTCTCACACATACATGTGCTGCATGTCTGGAAGGAAGTTATAGTCCTCGGCACTGTGGGTCTCACACATACATGTGCTGTATGTCTGGAAGGAGGTTATAGTCCTCGGCACTGTGGGTCTCACACATACATGTGCTGGATGCCTGTAAAGAAGCTATAGTCCTCGGCACTGTGGGTCTCACACATTCATGTGCTGGATGCCTGTAAGGAAGCTATAGTCCTCGGCACTGTGGGTCTCACACATTCATGTGCTGTATGTCTGTAAGGAAGTTATAGTCCTCGGCACTGTGGGTCTCACACATACATGTGCTGTATGTCTGTAAGGAAGTTATAGTCCTCGGCACTGTGGGTCTCACACATACATGTGCTGTATGTCTGGAAGGAGGTTATAGTCCTCGGCACTGTGGGTCTCACACATACATGTGCTGGATGCCTGTAAGGAAGCTATAGTCCTCGGCACTGTGGGTCTCACACATACATGTGCTGGATGCCTGTAAAGAAGCTATAGTCCTCGGCACTGTGGGTCTCACACATTCATGTGCTGGATGTCTGGAAGGAGGTTATAGTCCTCGGCACTGTGGGTCTCACACATTCATGTGCTGGATGCCTGTAAGGAAGCTATAGTCCTCGGCACTGTGGGTCTTACACATACATGTGCTGTATGTCTGTAAGGAAGTTATAGTCCTCGGCACTGTGGGTCTCACACATACATGTGCTGCATGTCTGTAAGGAAGTTATAGTCCTCGGCACTGTGGGTCTCACACCAGCCCCATCTGGCAAAGTCAGGAGGGAAGGACCCTATTTGGACCCCAAACCCCTCTTTCCTCTGATTTGCCTGTTTTCCAGGCTCTCCAAGCTTTGCATGTGATGGAGCTTATTCCAGAGCCATACCTCAGATATTTTGCAGGTTCGGTTCCAGAGTAACCCGTGTGCTGTACATGCCATGCAAACCGTCCTCTGTGCCTTCCACAAGCTGCAGGGCAATCAGAATGGGATTTCCAAACCTGGGGAAATAATACACAGATATCCCACCCACAGTCAAACAGCAGAGACCCTAGCACAACAGGATCTAGAATAGGATTCTCATACACAGCAGGATCTAGAATAGGGTTCTCATACACAGCAGGATCTAGAATCGGGTTCTCATACCGAGGAGCAGGATCTAGAATAGGGCTCTCATACAGAGGAACAGGCTCTAGAACAGGGTTCTCATACACAGCAGGATCTAGAATAGGCTTCTCATACCGAGGAGCAGGATCTAGAATAGGGCTCTCATACAGAGGAATAAGCTCTAGAATAGGGCTCTCATACAGAGGAACAGGCTCTAGAACAGGATTCTCATGCACAGCAGGCTCTAGAATAGGATTCTCATACAGAGGGGCAAGATCTAGAATAGGATTCTCATACACCGCAGGATCTAGAATAGGGTTCTCATACAGAGGGGCAAGATCTAGAATAGGATTCGCATACACAGCAGGCTCTAGAAAATGATTCTCATACAGAAGAGCAGGCTCTAGAATAGGATTCTCATACAGAGGGGCAGGATCTAGAATAGGATTCTCATATAGAGGGGTTGGCTCTAGAATATTATTCTCATACACAGCAGGATCTAGAATAGGGTTATCATATAGAGGAGCAGTCTCTAGAATAGGATTCTCATACAGAGGGGCAGGATCTAGAATAGGATTATCATACACCGCAGGATCTAGAATAGGATTCTCATACAGAGGGGCAGGATCTAGAATAGGATTATCATACACAGCAGGATCTAGAATAGGATTCAAATACAGAGGGACAGGCTCTAGAATAGGATTCTCATGCAGAGGAGCAGGATCTAGAATAGGATTCTCAAATAGAGGAGCAGGCTCTAGAATAGGATTCTCATACCCAGCAGGCTCTAGAATAGGATTCTCATACACAGAGTAACAGGCTCTAGAATAGGATTCTCATGCAGAGCAGGATCTAGAATATGATTCAAATACAGAGTAACAGGATCTAGAATAGGATTCACAGTGCCGTTTAGCCCTGGCCTAGCTCGGTTGTTTGCTGTTTAGTAGGATTATTTCTGGTTGAATGTGGATCTGGTGAGATGTCACGTTGGGAAGGATCGTGTGGTTACCTCTGTTTAGCAGCTTTTGGATTTGTATTGAATATCTCTCGGCTGACCATCTTATTATCATTCTGTTCTAGATACTTGTTCCAGAAGACTGAACGATCTGCCCTCCCATCCTCACTGTGAGCCTTAGATTGCAAGCTCTTTGGGCCAGGGCTGTTTGTTTGTGTTTGCCAAGCTTGATGCCGTCTCTCTCTGAAATGCAGGAATGTTGTAATAAAATCTAGCGCTGATGAGATGCAAATGTTGAATAGATGTTTTTTATTAAGATCTGGGGGTCTTGTTAGTGTGATGTATTTCATGCAGCTGTTCATTAATTTAATAAATATCTGGATTATTTTATGAAATGACAAATACAATGGCAGGAAAGGGGCCTGATCACCTAAGCAATGCTTAATGTATAAAACAGGTCTGCTCATTAGCCAGAGAACTGAGTGTGACAGATGCAGATTCAATGTCTCCTGATTATGACATCACCTGTGTCTCGATATGTAAATTATACATTTCTCATAATTGTTTGTAATTCTGCAAACGCAATGTATACATCATTTACTGGCTGCTCTCTGAGCAATGTATAGATCATTTGCTGGCAGCTCTCTGAGCAATGTATACATCATTTGCTGGCCGCTCTCTGAGCAATGTATAGATCATTTGCTGGCCGCTCTCTGAGCAATGTATAGATCATTTACTGGCAGCTCTCTAAGCAATGTATAGATCATTTGCTGGCAGCTCTCTGAGCAATGTATAGATCATTTACTGGCAGCTCTCTGAGCAATGTATAGATCATTTGCTGGCAGCTCTCTAAGCAATGTATAGATCATTTGCTGGCAGCTCTCTGAGCAATGTATAGATCATTTACTGGCAGCTCTCTGAGCAATGTATAGATCATTTACTGGCAGCTCTCTGAGCAATGTATAGATCATTTGCTGGCCGCTCTCTGAGCAATGTATAGATCATTTACTGGCAGCTCTCTGAGCAATGTATAGATCATTTACTGGCAGCTCTCTGAGCAATGTATAGATCATTTGCTGGCAGCTCTCTAAGCAATGTATAGATCATTTACTGGCAGCTCTCTAAGCAACGTATAGATCATTTACTGGCAGCTCTCTGAGCAATGTATAGATCATTTACTGGCAGCTCTCTGAGCAATGTATAGATCATTTACTGGCAGCTCTCTGAGCAACGTATAGATCATTTGCTGGCAGCTCTCTGAGCAATGTATAGATCATTTGCTGGCAGCTCTCTAAGCAATGTATAGATCATTTACTGGCAGCTCTCTAAGCAATGTATAGATCATTTACTTGCAGCTCTCTGAGCAATGTATAGATCATTTACTGGCAGCTCTCTAAGCAACGTGTGATCATTTGCTGGCTGCTCTCTAAGCAATGTATAGATCATTTACTGGCAGCTCTCTGAGCAATGTATAGATCATTTGCTGGCAGCTCTCTAAGCCAGGGCTTGACAAATTTATTTTATTCTAGGAGCCAGCAAAAATTTTTAGGAGCCAGACAATCACGCAAACATACACGCAATTCATAAACACACACACCAACCCACGTCACATATACACCCCACACACACCAACCCACGTCACATATACACCCCACACACACCAACCCATGTCACATATACAGCCCACACACACCAACCCACATCACATATACAAACCCCACACACCAACCCACTTCACACTTCACATATACACCTCACATATATACCCCCCCTTCACATATACACCTCCCCCCACACTTCACATATATACCCCCCCCTTCACATATACACCTCCCCCCACACTTCACACATATATACCCCCCCTTCACATATACACCTCCCCCCACACTTCACATATATACCCCCCCACACCTCACATATATACCCCCCCTTCACATATACATCCCTCCCCCTTCACATATACACCTGCCCCCACACTTCACACATATATACCTCCCCTTCACATATACACCTCCCCCCCACACTTCACATATATACCCCCCCTTCACATATACATCCCTCCCCCCCACTTCACACATATATACCTCCCCTTCACATATACACCTCCCCCCCACACTTCACATATATACCCCCCCTTCACATATACACCTCCCCCCCACACTTCACATATATACCCCCCCTTCACATATACATCCCTCCCCCCCACTTCACATATACAACTCAAACATACACAAGTTTTTTTTCTCTTCATAACTTCTGAGTGCTGGGTGTCGTCTCTTGACAACCCAGCACTTAGCCGAAAGAGCCATGAAGATCGGCTGCGGCACAAATGTTTCCCCTCCCTGCTGCCTTACCTCATTGCTGGGGAGGGGGAACATTCGTGCCGCAGCCGATCCTCATGGCTCTTTCGGCTGAACACTCACACACGTGTTGTGCGAGGGGGCGGAGCTTGCTGTCTGTCCCCTCGCGCTGCAAAAGACGGATGGCAGCGGCAAGGGGAACATTAGGGCAACGGCACCCGGGCGCCAGGCTCCATTTCCAGGTCGCCATGGCGACCTGGCGCCCGGGGTTTGTCGAGCCCTGCTCTAAGCAATGTATAGATCATTTACTGGCAGCTCTCTGAGCAACGTATAGATCATTTACTGGCAGCTCTCTGAGCAACGTATAGATCATTTGCTGGCAGCTCTCTGAGCAATGTATAGATCATTTGCTGGCAGCTCTCTAAGCAATGTATAGATCATTTACTGGCAGCTCTCTGAGCAATGTATAGATCATTTGCTGGCAGCTCTCTAAGCAATGTATAGATCATTTGCTGGCAGCTCTCTAAGCAATGTATAGATCATTTACTGGCAGCTCTCTAAGCAACGTGTGATCATTTGCTGGCTGCTCTCTAAGCAATGTATAGATCATTTACTGGCAGCTCTCTGAGCAATGTATAGATCATTTACTGGCAGCTCTCTGAGCAGTGTATAGATCATTTACTGGCAGCTCTCTAAGCAATGTATAGATCATTTGCTGGCAGCTCTCTAAGCAATGTATAGATCATTTGCTGGCAGCTCTCTGAGCAATGTATAGATCATTTACTGGCAGCTCTCTGAGCAATGTATAGATCATTTACTGGCAGCTCTCTGAGCAATGTATAGATCATTTACTGGCAGCTCTCTAAGCAATGTATAGATCATTTGCTGGCAGCTCTCTAAGCAATGTATAGATCATTTACTGGCAGCTCTCTAAGCAACGTGTGATCATTTGCTGGCTGCTCTCTAAGCAATGTATAGATCATTTGCTGGCAGCTCTCTGAGCAATGTATAGATCATTTACTGGCAGCTCTCTGAGCAATGTATAGATCATTTACTGGCAGCTCTCTGAGCAATGTATAGATCATTTACTGGCAGCTCTCTAAGCAATGTATAGATCATTTGCTGGCAGCTCTCTAAGCAATGTATAGATCATTTACTGGCAGCTCTCTGAGCAATGTATAGATCATTTGCTGGCAGCTCTCTAAGCAATGTATAGATCATTTGCTGGCAGCTCTCTGAGCAATGTATAGATCATTTGCTGGCTACTCTCTGAGCAATGTATAGATCATTTACTGGCAGCTCTCTAAGCAATGTATAGATCATTTACTGGCAGCTCTCTGAGCAGTGTATAGATCATTTACTGGCAGCTCTCTAAGCAATGTATAGATCATTTGCTGGCAGCTCTCTAAGCAATGTATAGATCATTTGCTGGCAGCTCTCTAAGCAATGTATAGATCATTTACTGGCAGCTCTCTGAGCAATGTATAGATCATTTGCTGGCAGCTCTCTAAGCAATGTATAGATCATTTGCTGGCAGCTCTCTGAGCAATGTATAGATCATTTGCTGGCTACTCTCTGAGCAATGTATAGATCATTTGCTGGCTCTCTAAGCAATGTATAGATCATTTGCTGGCAGCCCTCTGAGCAACCTATAGATCAGTTCATGCTGTATACACTATTTTGGGGCAGGGTCTCTGTGTTGTTTGTTTGGAAGGATCTCGTTTTATTCTTTTATATTGTTATTTATCCATGCCTGAAGCAGTTTGTATTTTTATGATGTTTATAAATAAATACTGATTTAAATTTCTACATGATCCTCCGTCTCTTGGTCTGTTATTTCAGAGGGTCTCTCGGTGACTGGGTGGGGGGTATCACCCGCCTCTCCCCCTATACTCTGTCACCTAAACATTGCTCATATTGTAGAGAATAAAAACTGATCCACAATTGCAGCAAATACATAACATAAGACAAAAAATGTCATAAGCAGGGAGACAGACACATCACCTGAGACTTGATATGCAAATGAACTACTCTTTAATGGGAAATGTGTATATTTGCATATCAGGCCCATCTTTTAATATATATTCTGTTTTATTTACATTTAGTAATAATCCCAGGGCTGAGAGTGATGGGGGTAGGGATTTGGATGAGGGGATATTCTAAAGATTGGATTTGAAGCTTAGTTTGGTGGAGATAAAGCCAGATGTGTGGGGGTCCCCCGGACAGAAGCAGGAATTCTCCGGCTAGGTGTGGTGGGGAGAGGAATACCAAACACAGGCTGCAGCTGATCTCCCTGGAGGAATGGAGTAAAAAGCATTTATCTCCATCCACACTCAGGACATAACCTGGAATCATGAGTCAGTCTCTCAGTCTGTGAATTAGAAAGCTTGGAGGATAGCCTGGTATGTTCAAATCTGGGTGTCAGCTTTTTACCCCTAATTATTAGATCTCCCCCTCCTGTCAGAGACAGACCGCCGAGCTGTGTGTGTCGGGGAGACTGCATGCTGGCGTGATCAGGATGATGATACCATGAGCCCAGTATGTGACAGGATGATACGATGAGCCTAGTGTGTGACAGGATGATACCATGAGCCCAGTATGTGACAGGATGATACGATGAGCCCAGTATGTGACAGGATGATACCATGAGCCTAGTGTGTGACAGGATGATACGATGAGCCCAGTATGTGACAGGATGATACGATGAGCCCAGTATGTGACAGGATGATACGATGAGCCCAGTATGTGACAGGATGATACGATGAGCCCAGTATGTGACAGGATGATACGATGAGCCCAGTGTGTGACAGGATGATACGATGAGCCCAGTATGTGACAGGATGATACCATGAGCCTAGTGTGTGACAGGATGATACGATGAGCCCAGTATGTGACAGGATGATACGATGAGCCCAGTATGTGACAGGATGATACGATGAGCCCAGTATGTGACAGGATGATACGATGAGCCTAGTGTGTGACAGGATGATACGATGAGCCCAGTATGTGACAGGATGATACGATGAGCCCAGTATGTGACAGGATGATACGATGAGCCCAGTATGTGACAGGATGATACGATGAGCCCAGTATGTGACAGGATGATACCATGAGCCCAGTGTGTGACAGGATGATACGATGAGCCTAGTGTGTGACAGGATGATACCATGAGCCCAGTGTGTGACAGGATGATACGATGAGCCTAGTGTGTGACAGGATGATACCATGAGCCTAGTGTGTGACAGGATGATACCATGAGCCCGGTATGTGACAGGATGATACCATGAGCCCGGTATGTGACAGGATGATACGATGAGCCCGGTATGTGACAGGATGATACGATGAGCCCGGTATGTGACAGGATGATACGATGAGCCCGGTATGGGACAGGATGATACGATGAGCCCAGTATGGGACAGGATGATACGATGAGCCCAGTATGGGACAGGATGATACGATGAGCCCAGTATGGGACAGGATACCAATATACAGGAGGGAGAGCAGCAGCCGCATTACATCCAGATTTAAACACAAGCTATCCTGCAAGCATTTTAATTCACAGACCAAGCGCTTTTTATTGGACTGGAGAGACTCACACATGTTACCTTTTCTTTAGTGCAGGATGTCCTGAGTGTGTCTGGAGCTACATGCTCTTCATTATAACTATTCTGAATAATAATTTAATGGTACAGATTCTACCCTTCTATAAGTTACAATCAGGCTGTCATTACTTTTATAATCTGCTTCCTATGTACCGAGTATCATGATACCCAAAGTGATACATGCTCAGTGCAAGAGGACCCAGTATATCCGCACTGATCCTCTTGTAAGTAAAGGAGAGATGGATTCCCTGCTGCACCCTGTGCACCCTTATGGTATTAACCCTGTGGGTTATAACACAGCATCTTTACACCTTCATTGGAGCTGATCCTCTGTATCTCACAATAACTCTTCCCTGATCCCGCTACTCTTTGTACAGCGCATGACAAGGTAACGAGGAGTCTGATAATCTGCTGGGGGATATACAATACAGAGTGCTGAGTGAGGGGGAGTGTCTGACGCGGCGCTCTACTCACCAGCGCAATGCCGGGGGGAAATCACGCTGATTGCCCCCCAAAATTTGACACTACTAGACCCGCTATCTAATAAACAGCAATATTAACCCCATCACTGCCGGCACAGACCCGCTATCTAATAAACAGCAATATTAACCCCGTCACTCCCGGCACAGACCATCTATCTAATAAACAGCAATATTAACCCCGTCACTGCTGGCACAGACCCGCTATCTAATAAACAGCAATATTAACCCCATCACTGCCGGCACAGACCCTCTATCTAATAAACAGCAATATTAACCCTGTCACTCCCGGCACAGACCATCTATCTAATAAACAGCAATATTAACCCTGTCACTGCAGGCACAGACCCTCTATCTAATAAACAGCAATATTAACCCTGTCACTGCCAGCACAAACCCGCTATCTAATAAACAGCAATATTAACCCCGTCACTGCCGGCACAGACCATCTATCTGATAAACAGAAATATTAACCCCGTCACTGCCGGCACAAACCCGCTATCTAATAAACAGCAATATTAACCCCATCACTGCCGGCACAGACCGTCTATCTGATAAACAGCAATATTAACCCTGTCACTGCGGCCCCGTCAATGAGTGCATTCTGCTCAGTTCCTGGGAACATCACTTGAGTGTTAAATCTTCATTTCCTGAGTAAATCCTTGTAATTCCTCGTGTATGACCCGTTACTGCCGGGGGGCTTGGCATTAGCGAGGGTCCCTGGTATGAGGAGCATTTCTGCTTAATTTTATGAATCACTTCCTTTCATGTACCCCGGGGGGCTGGTGACCCCCAGGACCCTCATAATGGGATGAACAGAGCATGACTTGTGTAGGGGGATTTGGAGACTGGAATCGCATCAAAAATTACATCACCCGAAATATGTGGCACAGTAACCATTCGCTGCCCAAGTTAATCTCTGGGGGGCACGCGGGGTTACTAAATATGTGGCACAGTAACCATTCACTGCCCAAGTTAATCTCTGGGGGGCACGCGGGGTTACTTAATATGTGGCACAGTAACCATTCGCTGCCCAAGTTAATCTCTGGGGGGCACGCGGGGTTACTAAATATGTGGCACAGTAACCATTCGCTGCCCAAGTTAATCTCTGGGGGGCACGCGGGGTTACTAAATATGTGGCACAGTAACCATTCGCTGCCCAAGTTAATCTCTGGGGGGCACGCGGGGTTACTAAATATGTGGCACAGTAACCATTCACTGCCCAAGTTAATCTCTGGGGGGCACGCGGGGTTACTAAATATGTGGCACAGTAACCATTCACTGCCCAAGTTAATCTCTGGGGGGCACGCGGGTAATATGTGGCACAGTAACCATTCACTGCCCAAGTTAATCTCTGGGGGGCACGCGGGGTTACTAAATATGTGGCACAGTAACCATTCACTGCCCAAGTTAATCTCTGGGGGGCACACGGGGTTACTAAATATGTGGCACAGTAACCATTCACTGCCCAAGTTAATCTCTGGGGGGCACACGGGGTTACTAAATATGTGGCACAGTAACCATTCACTGCCCAAGTTAATCTCTGGGGGGCACGCGGGGTTACTTAATATGTGGCACAGTAACCATTCACTGCCCAAGTTAATCTCTGGGGGGCACGCGGGGTTACTAAATATGTGGCACAGTAACCATTCGCTGCCCAAGTTAATCTCTGGGGGGCACGCGGGGTTACTAAATATGTGGCACAGTAACCATTCACTGCCCAAGTTAATCTCTGGGGGGCACGCGGGGTTACTAAATATGTGGCACAGTAACCATTCGCTGCCCAAGTTAATCTCTGGGGGGCACGCGGGGTTACTAAATATGTGGCACAGTAACCATTCACTGCCCAAGTTAATCTCTGGGGGGCACACGGGGTTACTAAATATGTGGCACAGTAACCATTCACTGCCCAAGTTAATCTCTGGGGGGCACGCGGGGTTACTAAATATGTGGCACAGTAACCATTCACTGCCCAAGTTAATCTCTGGGGGGCACGCGGGGTTACTAAATATGTGGCACAGTAACCATTCGCTGCCCAAGTTAATCTCTGGGGGGCACGCGGGGTTACTAAATATGTGGCACAGTAACCATTCGCTGCCCAAGTTAATCTCTGCGGGGCACGCGGGGTTACTAAATATGTGGCACAGTAACCATTCGCTGCCCAAGTTAATCTCTGGGGGGCACGCGGGGTTACTAAATATGTGGCACAGTAACCATTCGCTGCCCAAGTTAATCTCTGGGGGGCACACGGGGTTACTAAATATGTGGCACAGTAACCATTCGCTGCCCAAGTTAATCTCTGGGGGGCACGCGGGGTTACTAAATATGTGGCACAGTAACCATTCGCTGCCCAAGTTAATCTCTGGGGGGCACACGGGGTTACTAAATATGTGGCACAGTAACCATTCGCTGCCCAAGTTAAGCTTAGGGGGGCACGCGGGGTTACTTAATATGTGGCACAGTAACCATTCACTGCCCAAGTTAAGCTTTGGGGGGCACGCGGGGTTACTAAATATGTGGCACAGTAACCATTCACTGCCCAAGTTAATCTCTGGGGGGCACGCGGGGTTACTTAATATGTGGCACAGTAACCATTCACTGCCCAAGTTAATCTCTGGGGGGCACGCGGGGTTACTAAATATGTGGCACAGTAACCATTCACTGCCCAAGTTAATCTCTGAGGGGCACGCGGGGTTACTAAATATGTGGCACAGTAACCATTCGCTGCCCAAGTTAATCTCTGGGGGGCACGCGGGGTTACTAAATATGTGGCACAGTAACCATTCGCTGCCCAAGTTAATCTCTGGGGGGCACGCGGGGTTACTAAATATGTGGCACAGTAACCATTCACTGCCCAAGTTAATCTCTGGGGGGCACGCGGGGTTACTTAATATGTGGCACAGTAACCATTCACTGCCCAAGTTAATCTCTGGGGGGCACGCGGGGTTACTAAATATGTGGCACAGTAACCATTCACTGCCCAAGTTAATCTCTGGGGGGCACGCGGGGTTACTAAATATGTGGCACAGTAACCATTCGCTGCCCAAGTTAATCTCTGGGGGGCACGCGGGGTTACTAAATATGTGGCACAGTAACCATTCACTGCCCAAGTTAATCTCTGGGGGGCACGCGGGGTTACTAAATATGTGGCACAGTAACCATTCGCTGCCCAAGTTAAGCTTTGGGGGGCACGCGGGGTTACTAAATATGTGGCACAGTAACCATTCACTGCCCAAGTTAATCTCTGGGGGGCACGCGGGGTTACTAAATATGTGGCACAGTAACCATTCGCTGCCCAAGTTAATCTCTGGGGGGCACGCGGGGTTACTAAATATGTGGCACAGTAACCATTCACTGCCCAAGTTAATCTCTGGGGGGCACGCGGGGTTACTAAATATGTGGCACAGTAACCATTCGCTGCCCAAGTTAATCTCTGGGGGGCACGCGGGGTTACTAAATATGTGGCACAGTAACCATTCACTGCCCAAGTTAATCTCTGGGGGGCACGCGGGGTTACTAAATATGTGGCACAGTAACCATTCGCTGCCCAAGTTAATCTCTGGGGGGCACGCGGGGTTACTAAATATGTGGCACAGTAACCATTCACTGCCCAAGTTAATCTCTGGGGGGCACGCGGGGTTACTAAATATGTGGCACAGTAACCATTCGCTGCCCAAGTTAATCTCTGGGGGGCACGCGGGGTTACTAAATATGTGGCACAGTAACCATTCACTGCCCAAGTTAATCTCTGGGGGGCACGCGGGGTTACTAAAGAGAAATGATTCCTGCGCATTATTTAAAGTCTGAATCACCCGGATTATGTTCTGTATGTTGTACACGTGTTTAATACATGGGAAATGCACATTTTTATTTTCAAACAATGATCTCCTGTAGTTTGTACATTGCAAATCATTTCACCGGGGCTTCTTAATTCAACCGACATTCCAATTAGGAGGGGCTTGGAGAGAGAGGCGGAGTCTTGGAGAGATGGGCGGGACAGTTACTAAAGCAATAGCGATATCTCTATTACTCTTTCTAGACTTTATAGGAGACAGGACAGATCTGTTTCATTACATTATTGGCTTTATTACCTGTATCTGCCTCATATGATATGTAACATTATATATTTGTCTTCCATGCTTCATTATTAATGCCCAATCCTCCGCCAGCTAATCAGTAACCCTTTATCTTCCTGCAGGGTACAGAGTCACCCTATGAAGTGTATCAGAGAGAGAATGTCCCGATGTCTGGCGCAGGGGGCGTGGTTACGGCTGGAAGGAGAAGACCCTCCCTGGACAACAGGACGTCGCAGATTGCACAGCTCGTCCAGGATATAATCCAGGTAATAGTCATTCACAGGTTAGTTAATGATCCCTAATCTGAGGCTGGCTGTGCATGCTGAGAGTGTTCTTTCCTCTTCCTTCTGTCTTTTTCTTGCCCCTTCTCCCCATCTGATCACCTTAAAATCTATATTTTATTTGTCCCCCCAGTATATTTATATATTTTTAGACATTTTCTGCTACTTTTAGGAGCAGGTAACGTTTCCCACCTGGTCATTGGTGGAGTAGAGTAAAAATGACCCCATTCATGGCTGACTGAGAATTAGAGTGTGAGCTTCCCAGACCACTACATATCTCCTCTTCTGAGACAGTTTCACCTGCAGTGTCAGATTTCCGATCTCCTTAAAAAGACATATATAGTGTTATTGCTGTTGCCATAGAAACAGTCCTGTCCATCTCTCCAAGCTCCTCCTTATTGGAATGTCACTGAATTTAGAAGCCCCGCCTCTCTCTCTAAGCCCCTCCTTATTGGAATGTCCCTGAATTAAGAAGCCCCGCCTCTCTCTCCAAGCCCCTCCTTATTGGAATGTCAGTGAATTTAGAAGCCCCACCTCTCTCTCCAAGCCCCTCCTTATTGGAATGTCAGTGAATTTAGAAGCCCCGCCCATCTCTCCAAGCCCCTCCTTATTGGAATGTCAGTGAATTTAGAAGCCCCGCCTCTCTCTCCAAGCTCCTCCTTATTGGAATGTCCCTGAATTAAGAAGCCCCGCCTCTCTCTCCAAGCCCCTCCTTATTGGAATGTCCCTGAATTAAGAAGCCCCGCCTCTCTCTCCAAGCCCCTCCTTATTGGAATGCCACTGAATTTAGAAGCCCCGCCTCTCTCTCCAAGCCCCTCCTTATTGGAATGTCACTGAATTTAGAAGCCCCGCCTCTCTCTCCAAGCTCCTCCTTATTGGAATGTCACTGGATTTAGAAGCCCCGCCTCTCTCTCCAAGCTCCTCCTTATTGGAATGTCACTGAATTTAGAAGCCCCGCCTCTCTCTCTTAGCCCCTCCTTATTGGAATGTCAGTGAATTTAGAAGCCCCACCTCTCTCTCCAAGCCCCTCCTTATTGGAATGTCACTGAATTTAGAAGCCCCGCCTCTCTCTCTAAGCCCCTCCTTATTGGAATGTCACTGAATTTAGAAGCCCCGCCTCTCTCTCTAAGCCCCTCCTTATTGGAATGTCACTGCATTTAGAAGCCCCGCCTCTCTCTCCAAGCTCCTCCTTATTGGAATGTCACTGAATTTAGAAGCCCCGCCTCTCTCTCCAAGCCCCTCCTTATTGGAATGTCACTGAATTTAGCAGCCCCGCCTCTCTCTCTCTCTAAGCCCCTCCTTATTGGAATGTCACTGAATTTAGAAGCCCCGCCTCTCTCTCCAAGCTCCTCCTTATTGGAATGTCACTGGATTTAGAAGCCCCGCCTCTCTCTCCAAGCCCCTCCTTATTGGAATGTCACTGAATTTAGAAGCCCCGCCTCTCTCTCCAAGCCCCTCCTTATTGGAATGTCACTGAATTTAGAAGCCCCGCCTCTCTCTCCAAGCCCCTCCTTATTGGAATGTCACTGAATTTAGAAGCCCCGCCTCTCTCTCCAAGCCCCTCCTTATTGGAATGCCACTGAATTTAGAAGCCCCGCCTCTCTCTCCAAGCCCCTCCTTATTGGAATGTCACTGAATTTAGAAGCCCCGCCTCTCTCTCCAAGCTCCTCCTTATTGGAATGTCACTGAATTTAGAAGCCCCGCCTCTCTCTCCAAGCTCCTCCTTATTGGAATGTCACTGAATTTAGAAGCCCCGCCTCTCTCTCCAAGCTCCTCCTTATTGGAATGTCACTGAATTTAGAAGCCCCGCCTCTCTCTCCAAGCTCCTCCTTATTGGAATGTCACTGAATTTAGAAGCCCCGCCTCTCTCTCCAAGCCCCTCCTTATTGGAATGTCACTGAATTTAGAAGCCCCGCCTCTCTCTCCAAGCCCCTCCTTATTGGAATGGCAATGAATTTAGAAGCCCCGCCTCTCTCTCCAAGCCCCTCCTTATTGGAATGTTACTGAATTTAGAAGCCCCGCCTCTCTCTCCAAGCTCCTCCTTATTGTAATGTCACTGAATTTAGCAGCCCCGCCTCTCTCTCTCTCTAAGCCCCTCCTTATTGGAATGTCACTGAATTTAGAAGCCCCGCCTCTCTCTCCAAGCCCCTCCTTATTGGAATGTTACTGAATTTAGAAGCCCCGCCTCTCTCTCCAAGCCCCTCCTTATTGGAATGTCAGTGAATTTAGAAGCCCCGCCTCTCTCTCCAAGCCCCTCCTTATTGGAATGTCACTGAATTTAGAAGCCCCGCCCATCTCTCCAAGCTCCTCCTTATAGAATGTTACTGAATTGAGAAGCCCCGCCTCTCTCTCCAAGCCCCTCCTTATTGGAATGTCACTGAATTTAGAAGCCCCGCCTCTCTCTCTAAGCCCCTCCTTATTGGAATGTCAGTGAATTTAGAAGCCCCGCCTCTCTCTCCAAGCCAGGAGACACTGCCAGGCATTATAGGAGATTTATTTATCACAGGGGATAAAATCCAATAGTTACCACTGCCTGGATGACCTGTTGCACCCTTGTTATTGCCCCCGGGGCTGTATACACAGTAACCATGGGGGTGACAGATTCTCAGGAAGGAGTCTGTACCATGCTCCTCTGTCCACCCATCTCTGTGTTTGCTTCAGGCCGAGAGCTGGATCCGCGGGAAGCTGCAGGATGTGAAGGATCGCTGGGATGCAGATCTCCTGCTGGACTGGGAGCAGGGATCCCACTCCATACAGAAAGACATCACTGGATTCGAGATCACCATAATGAAACTCAACCAGGTAAGAAGAGCCCAGGGGGCTGAGAGGCAAGTAGGGGCTGTCACAGGGAGGTAATGGCATTGGAAAGTTTAAAGAGCTTTTTTACTTCTTAGATAGATTCAAGGCTGCTGGTGTTTTAAGGTTAAATCCCTGACTCCAAGTAACAAGTAACCCTTTCTCTCTATACTATTCCTTGTACCATAAGCAGCTGCTGCCCCCTCAACCACACTGTCTGAATTACTTCCATTTCTCTACCTGAATAGATCTGACATTAACTCCTCCTACTTCTCATTCCACGCATACAGCTGTATGATCAGCTACCTGAATAGATCTGACATTAACTCCTCCTACTTCTCATTCCAAGCATACAGCTGTATGATCAGCTACCTGAATAGATCTGACATTAACTCCTCCTACTTCTCATTCCACGCATACAGCTGTATGATCAGCTACCTGAATAGATCTGACATTAACTCCTCCTACTTCTCATTCCACGTGTACAGCTGTATGATCAGCTACCTGAATAGATCTGACACTAACTCCTCCTACTTCTCATTCCACGCATACAGCTGTATGATCAGCTACCTGAATAGATCTGACATTAACTCCTCCTACTTCTCATTCCACGCATACAGCTGTATGATCAGCTACCTGAATAGATCTGACATTAACTCCTCCTACTTCTCATTCCACGCATACAGCTGTATGATCAGCTACCTGAATAGATCTGACAGTAACTCCTTCTACTTCTCATTCCACACATACAGCTGTATGATCAGCTACCTGAATAGATCTGACATTAACTCCTCCTACTTCTCATTCCACGCATACAGCTGTATGATCAGCTACCTGAATAGATCTGACATTAACTCCTCCTACTTCTCATTCCATGCATACAGCTGTATGATCAGCTACCTGAATAGATCTGACATTAACTCCTCCTACTTCTCATTCCACGCATACAGCTGTATGATCAGCTACCTGAATAGATCTGACATTAACTCCTCCTACTTCTCATTCCACGCATACAGCTGTATGATCAGCTACCTGAATAGATCTGACATTAACTCCTCCTACTTCTCATTCCACGCATACAGCTGTATGATCAGCTACCTGAATAGATCTGACATTAACTCCTCCTACTTCTCATTCCTTGCATACAGCTGTATGATCGGCTACCTGAATAGATCTGACATTAACTCCTCCTACTTCTCATTCCACGCATACAGCTGTATGATCAGCTACCTGAATAGATCTGACATTAACTCCTCCTACTTCTCATTCCACGCGTACAGCTGTATGATCGGCCACCTGAATAGATCTGACATTAACTCCTCCTACTTCTCATTCCACGCGTACAGCTGTATGATCGGCCACCTGAATAGATCTGACATTAAAGCCTCCTACTTCTCATTCCACGCATACAGCTGTATGATCAGCTATCTGAATAGATCTGACATTAACTCCTCCTACTTCTCATTCCACGCATACAGCTGTATGATCGGCTACCTGAATAGATCTTACATTAACTCCTCCTACTTCTCATTCCACGCATACAGCTGTATGATCAGCTACCTGAATAGATCTGACATTAACTCCTCCTACTTCTCATTCCACGCATACAGCTGTATGATCAGCTACCTGAATAGATCTGACATTAACTCCTCCTACTTCTCATTCCACGCATACAGCTGTATGATCGGCTACCTCAATTGATCTGACATTAACTCCTCCTACTTCTTATTCCACGCGTACAGCTGTATGATCAGCTACCTGAATAGATCTGACATTAACTCCTCCTACTTCTCATTCCACGCATACAGCTGTATGATCAGCTACCTGAATAGATCTGACATTAACTCCTCCTACTTCTCATTCCACGCATACAGCTGTATGATCAGCTACCTGAATAGATCTGACATTAACTCCTCCTACTTCTCATTCCACGCATACAGCTGTATGATCGGCTACCTGAATAGATCTGACATTAACTCCTCCTACTTCTCATTCCCCGCGTACAGCTGTATGATCGGCTACCTGAATAGATCTGACAGTAACTCCTCCTACTTCTCATTCCATGCATACAGCTGTATGATCAGCTACCTGAATAGATCTGACATTAACTCCTCTTACTTCTCATTCCATGCATACAGCTGTATGATCAGCTCCCTGAATAGATCTGACAGTAACTCCTTCTACTTCTCATTCCACACATACAGCTGTATGATCAGCTACCTGAATAGATCTGACATTAACTCCTCCTACTTCTCATTCCACACATACAGCTGTATGATCAGCTACCTGAATTGATCTGACATTAACTCCTCCTACTTCTCATTCCACAAGTACAGCTGTATGATCAGCTACCTGAATAGATCTGACATTAACTCCTCCTACTTCCCATTCCACGCATACAGCTGTATGATCAGCTACCTGAATAGATCTGACATTAACTCCTCCTACTTCTCATTCCATGCATACAGCTGTATGATCAGCTACCTGAATAGATCTGACATTAACTCCTCCTACTTCTCATTCCACACATACAGCTGTATGATCAGCTACCTGAATAGATCTGACATTAACTCCTCCTACTTCTCATTCCACGCATACAGCTGTATGATCAGCTCCCTGAATAGATCTGACAGTAACTCCTTCTACTTCTCATTCCACGCATACAGCTGTATGATCAGCTACCTGAATAGATCTGACATTAACTCCTCCTACTTCTCATTCCACGCGTACAGCTCTATGATCAGCTACCTGAATAGATCTGACATTAACTCCTCCTACTTCTCATTCCACACATACAGCTGTATGATCAGCTCCCTGAATAGATCTGACAGTAACTCCTTCTACTTCTCATTCCACGCATACAGCTGTATGATCAGCTACCTGAATAGACCTGACATTAACTCCTCCTACTTCTCATTCCACACATACAGCTGTATGATCAGCTACCTGAATTGATCTGACATTAACTCCTCCTACTTCTCATTCCACGTATACAGCTGTATGATCGGCTACCTGAATAGATCTGACCTTAACTCCTCCTACTTCTCATTCCACGCATACAGCTGTATGATCAGCTACCTGAATATAAATGGCATTAACTCCTCCTACTTCTCATTCCACGCATACAGCTGTGTGATCAGCTACCTGAATAGATCTTACATTAACTCCTCCTACTTCTCATTCCACGCATACATCTGTATGATCAGCTACCTGAATAGATCTGACATTAACTCCTCCTACTTCTCATTCCACGCATACAGCTGTATGATCGGCTACCTGAATAGATCTGACACTAACTCCTCCTACTTCTCATTCCACGCATACAGCTGTATGATCAGCTACCTGAATAGATCTGACATTAACTCCTCCTACTTCTCATTCCACGCATACAGCTGTATGATCTGCTACCTGAATAAATCTGACATTAACTCCTCCTACTTCTCATTCCACGCATACAGCTGTATGATCAGCTACCTGAATAGATCTGACATAAACTCCTCCTACTTCTCATTCCACGCATACAGCTGTATGATCGGCTACCTGAATAGATCTGACACTAACTCCTCCTACTTCTCATTCCACGCATACAGCTGTATGATCGGCTACCTGAATAGATCTGACACTAACTCCTCCTACTTCTCATTCCACGCATACAGCTGTATGATCTGCTACCTGAATAAATCTGACATTAACTCCTCCTACTTCTCATTCCACGCATACAGCTGTATGATCAGCTACCTGAATAGATCTGACATTAATTCCTCCTACTTCTCATTCCACGCATACAGCTGTATGATCGGCTACCCGAATAGATCTGACATTAACTCCTCCTACTTCTCATTCCATGCGTACAGCTGTATGATCAGCTACCTGAATAGATCTGACATTAACTCCTCCTACTTCTCATTCCACGCATACAGCTGTATGATCAGCTACCTGAATAGATCTGACATTAACTCCTCCTACATCTCATTCCACGCATACAGCTGTATGATCAGCTACCTGAATAGATCTGACATTAACTCCTCCTACTTCTCATTCCACGCATACAGCTGTATGATGATCAGCTACCTGAATAGATCTGAGGTAACTCCTCCTACTTCTCATTCCACGCATACAGCTGTATGATCAGCTACCTGAATAGATCTGACATTAACTCCTCCTACTTCTCATTCCACGCATACAGCTGTATGATCAGCTACCTGAATAGATCTGACATTAACTCCTCCTACTTCTCATTCCACGCATACAGCTGTATGATCAGCTACCTGAATAGATCTGACATTAACTCCTCCTACTTCTCATTCCACGCATACAGCTGTATGATCAGCTACCTGAATAGATCTGACATTAACTCCTCCTACTTCTCATTCCACGCATACAGCTGTATGATCAGCTACCTGAATAGATCTGACATTAACTCCTCCTACATCTCATTCCACGCATACAGCTGTATGATCGGCTACCCGAATAGATCTGACATTAACTCCTCCTACTTCTCATTCCATGCGTACAGCTGTATGATCAGCTACCTGAATAGATCTGACATTAACTCCTCCTACTTCTCATTCCACGCATACAGCTGTATGATCAGCTACCTGAATAGATCTGACATTAACTCCTCCTACTTCTCATTCCACGCATACAGCTGTATGATCTGCTACCTGAATAGATCTGACAGTAACTCCTCCTACTTCTCATTCCACGCATACAGCTGTATGATCAGCTACCTGAATAGATCTGACATTAACTCCTCCTACATCTCATTCCACGCATACAGCTGTATGATCAGCTACCTGAATAGATCTGACATTAACTCCTCCTACTTCTCATTCCACGCATACAGCTGTATGATCAGCTACCTGAATAGATCTGACATTAACTCCTCCTACTTCTCATTCCACGCATACAGCTGTATGATCGGCTACCTGAATAGATCTGACATTAACTCCTCCTACTTCTCATTCCACGCATACAGCTGTATGATCAGCTACCTGAATAGATCCGACATTAACTCCTCCTACTTCTCATTCCACGCATACAGCTGTATGATCGGCTAGCTGAATAGATCCGACATTAACTCCTCCTACTTCTCATTCCACGCATACAGCTGTATGATCAGCTACCTGAATAGATCTGACATTAACTCCTCCTACTTCTCATTCCACGCATACAGCTGTATGATCAGCTACCTGAATAGATCTGACATTAACTCCTCCTACTTCTCATTCCACGCATACAGCTGTATGATCAGCTACCTGAATAGATCTGACAGTAACTCCTCCTACTTCTCATTCCACACATACAGCTGTATGATCGGCCACCTGAATAGATCTGACATTAACTCCTCCTACTTCTCATTCCACGCATACAGCTGTATGATCAGCTACCTGAATAGATCTGACATTAACTCCTCCTACTTCTCATTCCACGCATACAGCTGTATGATCAGCTACCTGAATAGATCTGACATTAACTCTTCTACTTCTCATTCCACGCATACAGCTGTATGATCAGCTACCTGAATAGATCTGACATTAACTCCTCCTACTTCTCATTCCACGCATACAGCTGTATGATCAGCTACCTGAATAGATCTGACATTAACTCCTCCTACTTCTCATTCCACGTATACAGCTGTATGATCAGCTACCTAAATAGATCTGACATTAACTCCTCCTACTTCTCATTCCACACATACAGCTGTATGATCAGCTACCTGAACAGATCTGATTTTAACTCTTCTACTTCTCATTCCACGCATACAGCTGTATGATTGGCTACCTGAATAGATCTGACCTTAACTCCTCCTTCATCTGGTATTATTATATGTGTGCTCTGTACAGACTCCTGTGTAATATATGTATGCACACACTGCAAGGATAGTTATCATTCACCTGGTATTATTATATGTCTGCTTTGTACAGACTCCTGTATAATATATGTAGCACACATTGCAAGTATAGTTATCATTCACCTGGTATTATAATATGTCTGCTCTGTACAGACTCCTGTGTAATATATGTAGCACACATTGCTAGTATAGTTATCATTCACCTGGTATTATTATATGTCTGCTCTGTACAGGGTCCTGTGTAATATATGTATGCACACATTGCAAGTACAGTTATCATTCACCTGGTATTATTATATGTCTGCTCTGTACAGGCTCCTGTGTAATATATGTATGCACACATTGCAAGTATAGTTATCATTCACCTGGTATTATTATATGTCTGCTCTATACAGGCTCCTGTGTAATATATGTATGCACACACTACAAGTATAGTTATCATTCACCTGGTATTATTATATGTCTGCTCTGTACAGACCCCTGTGTAATATATGTATGCACACACTGCAAGTATAGTTATCATTCACCTGGTATTATTATATGTCTGCTCTGTACAGGCTCCTGTGTAATATATGTATGCACACATTACAAGTATAGTTATCATTCACCTGGTATTATTATATGTCTGCTCTGTACAGACTCCTGTGTAATATATGTATGCACACATTGCAAGTATAGTTATCATTCAGCTGGTATTATTATATGTCTGCTCTGTACAGACTCCTGTGTAATATATGTATGCACACACTGCAAGTATAGTTATCATTCACCTGGTATTATTATATGTCTGCTCTGTACAGGCTCCTGTGTAACATATGTATGCACACACTGCAAGTATAGTTATCATTCACCTGGTATTATTATATGTCTGCTCTGTACAGACTCCTGTGTAATATATGTATGCACACACTGCAAGTATAGTTATCATTCACCTAGTATTATTATATGTGTGCTCTGTACAGACTCCTGTGTAATATATGTATGCACACACTGCAGGGATAGGTATCATTCACCTGGTATTATTATATGTCTGCTCTGTACAGGCTCCTGTGTAATATATGTATGCACACATTGCAAGTATAGTTATCATTCATCTGTTATTATTATATGTCTGCTCTGTACAGACTCCTGTGTAATATATGTATGCACACACTGCAAGTATAGTTATCATTCACCTGGTATTATTATATGTCTGCTCTGTACAGGCTCCTGTGTAATATATGTATGCACACACTGCCAGTATAGTTATCATTCACCTGGTATTATTATATATCTGCTCTGTACAGACTCCTGTGTAATATATGTATGCACACACTGCAAGTATAGTTATCATTCACCTGGTTTTATTATATGTGTGCTCTGTACAGGCTCCTGTGTAATATATGTATACACACATTGCAAGTATAGTTATCATTCACCTGGTATTATTATATGTGTGCTCTGTACAGACTCCTGTGTAATATATGTATGCACACCCTGCAAGTATAGTTATTATTCACCTGGTATCATTATATGTCTGCTCTGTACAGACTCCTGTGTAATATATGTATGCACATACTGCAAGTATAGTTATTATTCACCTGGTATTATTATATGTCTGCTCTGTACAGGCTCCTGTGTAATATATGTATGCACACACTGCAAGTATAGTTATCATTCACCTGGTATTATTATATGTCTGCTATGTACAGACTCCTGTGTAATATATGTAGCACACACTGCAAGTATAGTTATCATTCACCTGGTATTATTATATGTCTGCTATGTACAGACTCCTGTGTAATATATGTAGCACACACTGCACACAGCACCATTTGGAATGACTAGTTAAGTTGTTAGTGGGCAGTAAACTAGAGGTAGTTAGCTGGTGGGTTGCTGGATATGATATAAACCTTAGTCATTCATGCTCTCTCCCATAGATCGGAGAACATTTCTTGAAGATCCAGGCTCCAAATGCTCCCTCCCTCCGAGTCCAGCTCCAGTCACTAAGGGACCAATGGCAGCTGCTCAAACAAACTGCAACCAATCAGAGCAAAGCTATGGGTAGTGCCAAGACCCTTCAGGAGTTTAATAAGAAGGCGGATGAGCTGGAGATATGGATGAGGGAAAAGGTATTGTCTTGTAATCTAGAACCACCCCACCCCATGGCTGCACTACCAGGAACCAACATAATGTAATCTAGAACAACCCCACCCCCTAGCTGCACAACCAGGGACCTAGATAATGTAATCTAGAACCACCCCACCCCGTGGCTGCACTACCAGGAACCAACATAATGTAATCTAGAACAACCCCACCCCCTAGCTGCACAACCAGGGACCTAGATAATGTAATCTAGAACAACCCCACCCCGTAGCTGCACAACCAGGGACCTAGATAATGTAATCTAGAACAACCCCTCCCCATGGCTGCACTACCAGGAACCAACATAATGTAATCTAGAACAACCCCACCCCCTAGCTGCACAACCAGGGACCTAGATAATGTAATCTAGAACAACCCCACCCCCTAGCTGCACAACCAGGGACCTAGATAATGTAATCTAGAACAACCCCACCCCCTAGCTGCACAACCAGGGACCTAGATAATGTAATCTAGAACAACCCCACCCCATGGCTGCACTACCAGGAACCAACATAATGTAATCTAGAACAACCCCACCCCCTAGCTGCACAACCAGGGACCTAGATAATGTAATCTAGAACAACCCCACCCCCTGGCTGCACAACCAGGGACCTAGATAATGTAATCTAGAACAACCCTACCCCCTAGCTGCACAACCAGGGACCTAGATAATGTAATCTAGAACAACCCCACCCCATGGCTGCACTACCAGGAACCTACATAATGTAATCTAGAACAACCCCACCCCCTAGCTGCACAACCAGGGACCTAGATAATGTAATCTAGAACAACCCCACCCCCTAGCTGCACAACCAGGGACCTAGATAATGTAATCTAGAACAACCCCACCCCCTAGCTGCACAACCAGGGACCTAGATAATGTAATCTAGAACAACCCCACCCCCTAGCTGCACAACCAGGGACCTAGATAATGTAATCTAGAACAACCCCACCCCCTAGCTGCACAACCAGGGACCTAGATAATGTAATCTAGAACAACCCCACCCCCTGGCTGCACAACCAGGGACCAAGATAATGTAATCTAGAACAACCCCACCCCCTAGCTGCACAACCAGGGACCTAGATAATGTAATCTAGAACAACCCCCCCCCCCCAGCTGCACAACCAGGGACCTAGATAATGTAATCTATAACAACCCCACCCCCTAGCTGCACAACCAGGTACCTAGATAATGTAATCTAGAACAACCCCACCCCCTAGCTGCACAACCAGGGACCAAGATAATGTAATCTAGAACAACCCCACCCCCTAGCTGCACAACCAGGGACCTAGATAATGTAATCTAGAACAACCCCAACCCATGGCTGCACAAACCGGAACCAAGAAAATATAATCTAGAACAATCCCACCCCCGGCTGCACAACCAGTAACCAAGATAATGTAATCTAGAACAACCCCACCCCCTAGCTGCACAACCAGGGACCTAGATAATGTAATCTAGAACAACCCCACCCCCTTGCTGCACAACCAGGGACCTAGATAATGTAATCTAGAACAACCCCACCCCCTGGCTGCACAACCAGGGACCTAGATAATGTAATCTAGAACAACCCCACCCCCTGGCTGCACAACCAGGGACCTAGATAATGTAATCTAGAACAACCCCCCCCCCCAGCTGCACAACCAGGGACCTAGATAATGTAATCTAGAACAACCCCACCCCCTAGCTGCACAACCAGGGACCTAGATAATGTAATCTAGAACAACCCCTCCCCCTAGCTGCACAACCAGGTACCTAGATAATGTAATCTAGAACAACCCCACCCCCTAGCTGCACAACCAGGGACCTAGATAATATAATCTAGAACAACCCCACCCCCTGGCTGCACAACCAGGGACCTAGATAATGTAATCTAGAACAACCCCACCCCCTAGCTGCACAACCAGGGACCTAGATAATGTAATCTAGAACAACCCCAACCCATGGCTGCACAAACCGGAACCAAGAAAATATAATCTAGAACAATCCCACCCCCCGGCTGAACAACCAGTAACCAAGATAATGTAATCTAGAACAACCCCACCCCCTGGCTGCACAACCAGGGACCTAGATAATGTAATCTAGAACAACCCCACCCCCTAGCTGTTCAACCAGGAACCAAGATAATGTAACCTAGAACAACCCCAACCCATGGCTGCACAACCAGGAACCAAGATAATGTAACCTAGAACAACCCCAACCCATGGCTGCACAAGCCGGAACCAAGAAAACGTATTCTAGAACAACCCCACCCCCTAGCTGCACAACCAGGGACCTAGATAATATAATCTAGAACAACCCCACCCCCTGGCTGCACAACAAGGCACCTAGATAATGTAATCTAGAACAACCCCACCCTTTGGCTGCTCAACCAGGAACCAAGATAATATAATCTAGAAAAAAGCCCACTTCCTGGCTGTGCAACCAGGAACCAAATTAGTGCAGTCTAGAGCAACCCTACCCCCTAGTTGCACAACCAGGAACCAAGATAATGTAATCTACAACAAACCCATCTCCTGTTTGTAGGTTCAACAACCAAAACCTGTTTGATCTAGAACTGAAAACCCCTGACTGTTGGGTCTTGAACTACAAACTATATAATCTAGAACAACCTCATCCATGGACTGTAGGTTCAGGAACACAAATAATTAAGCCAAGGAAAAGCCCATCCCCTGTCTTTAGGGGCAGCACGCTCATACAAAATACAGCCTGGAAAAGCCTCCACCCATGGCTACAGGGAATGGGAACCCCAAAAAATGCAATCGAGAACAGACCTATGCCATGTCTATAAAAGCAGGGACCACATATGACCACCAGCTATAGGGTCCCAGTCGCCATATAGTATATTGTGGGACAGTTGTTTGTCTGGTGTAACTTTTTTCCTTTTATTTAATGTTTTCCCCGACGCGTTTATCTCTGTAGGAAGAGGCGCCTCCACTTCCTGTCCTTCTGGATGAGCACTTGGACAAGGTGCAGCTGACGCGGCAGATCCTCGCCCTAAAGCAGGTGAGGCCATGTTACTTTGCGTGTTCATACTGTATGTGCCGGCATGGATACTGACATGTTCTGTCACTCACAGGAGCAGCTCTATTACCGCAGTCTGCAGGAGAACATAAACAGCCTGGCCCAGAAACTGGAGAAACAAGGGCGAGCCGAGAGCAAGGGGTCCTGCACCCGCCGGAAACAGCTGAACAAGATGTAAGTACGGGATACAGTGGCCTTAAAGGGGGGTATGGAGACTGGAGAGAGTATCTGAGGGGTGTACAGAGACTGGAGAGAGTATCTGAGGGGTGTACAGAGACTGGAGAGAGTATCTGAGGGGTGTACAGAGACTGGAGAGAGTATCTGAGGGGTGTACAGAGACTGGAGAGAGTATCTGAGGGGTGTACAGAGATTGGAGAGAGTATCTGAGGGGTGTACAGAGACTGGAGAGAGTATCTGAGGGGTGTACAGAGATTGGAGAGAGTATCTGAGGGGTGTACAGAGACTGGAGAGAGTATCTGAGGGGTGTATAGAGACTGGAGAGAGTATCTGAGGGGTGTACAGAGACTGGAGAGAGTATCTGAGGGGTGTACAGAGACTGGAGAGAGTATCTGAGGGGTGTACAGAGACTGGAGAGAGTATCTGAGGGGTGTACAGAGACTGGAGAGAGTATCTGAGGGGTGTACAGAGATAGGAGAGAGTATCTGAGGGGTGTACAGAGACTGGAGAGAGTATCTGAGGGGTGTACAGAGACTGGAGAGAGTATCTGAGGGGTGTACAGAGACTGGAGAGAGTATCTGAGGGGTGTATAGAGACTGGAGAGAGTATCTGAGGGGTGTACAGAGACTGGAGAGAGTATCTGAGGGGTGTACAGAGACTGGAGAGAGTATCTGAGGGGTGTACAGAGATAGGAGAGAGTATCTGAGGGGTGTACAGAGACTGGAGAGAGTATCTGAGGGGTGTACAGAGACTGGAGAGAGTATCTGAGGGGTGTACAGAGATTGGAGAGAGTATCTGAGGGGTGTACAGAGACTGGAGAGAGTATCTGAGGCGTGTATCTGAGAGAGTATCTGAGGGGTGTACAGAGAGTGGAGAGAGTATCTGAGGGGTGTACAGAGATTGGAGAGAGTATCTGAGGGGTGTACAGAGATAGGAGAGAGTATCTGAGGGGTGTACAGAGACTGGAGAGAGTATCTGAGGGGTGTACAGAGATAGGAGAGAGTATCTGAGGGGTGTACAGAGACTGGAGAGAGTATCTGAGGGGTGTAAAGAGACTGGAGAGAGTATCTGAGGGGTGTACAGAGACTGGAGAGAGTATCTGAGGGGTGTATAGAGATTGGAGAGAGTATCTGAGGGGTGTACAGAGATAGGAGAGAGTATCTGAGGGGTGTACAGAGATTGGAGAGAGGATCTGAGGGGTGTACAGAGATTGGAGAGAGTATCTGAGGGGTGTACAGAGATTGGAGAGAGTATCTGAGGGGTGTACAGAGACTGGAGAGAGTATCTGAGGGGTGTACAGAGATTGGAGAGAGTATCTGAGGGGTGTACAGAGATAGGAGAGAGTATCTGAGGGGTGTACAGAGATTGGAGAGAGTATCTGAGGGGTGTACAGAGACTGGAGAGAGTATCTGAGGGGTGTACAGAGACTGGAGAGAGTATCTGAGGGGTGTACAGAGATTGGAGAGAGTATCTGAGGGGTGTACAGAGACTGGAGAGAGTATCTGAGGGGTGTACAGAGACTGGAGAGAGTATCTGAGGGGTGTACAGAGATAGGAGAGAGTATATGAGGGGTGTACAGAGATAGGAGAGAGTATCTGAGGGGTGTACAGAGATTGGAGAGAGTATCTGAGGGGTGTACAGAGACTGGAGAGAGTATCTGAGGGGTGTACAGAGACTGGAGAGAGTATCTGAGGGGTGTACAGAGACTGGAGAGAGTATCTGAGGGGTGTACAGAGACTGGAGAGAGTATCTGAGGGGTGTACAGAGACTGGAGAGAGTATCTGAGGGGTGTACAGAGACTGGAGAGAGTATCTGAGGGGTGTACAGAGACTGGAGAGAGTATCTGAGGGGTGTACAGAGACTGGAGAGAGTATCTGAGGGGTGTACAGAGACTGGAGAGAGTATCTGAGGGGTGTACAGAGACTGGAGAGAGTATCTGAGGGGTGTACAGAGACTGGAGAGAGTATCTGAGGGGTGTACAGAGACTGGAGAGAGTATCTGAGGGGTGTACAGAGACTGGAGAGAGTATCTGAGGGGTGTACAGAGACTGGAGAGAGTATCTGAGGGGTGTACAGAGACTGGAGAGAGTATCTGAGGGGTGTACAGAGACTGGAGAGAGTATCTGAGGGGTGTACAGAGACTGGAGAGAGTATCTGAGGGGTGTACAGAGACTGGAGAGAGTATCTGAGGGGTGTACAGAGATTGCAGAGAGTATCTGAGGGGTGTACAGAGACTGGCGAGAGTATCTGAGGGGTGTACAGAGACTGGAGAGAGTATCTGAGGGGTGTACAGAGACTGGAGAGAGTATCTGAGGGGTGTACAGAGACTGGAGAGAGTATCTGAGGGGTGTACAGAGACTGGAGAGAGTATCTGAGGGGTGTACAGAGACTGGAGAGAGTATCTGAGGGGTGTACAGAGACTGGAGAGAGTATCTGAGGGGTGTACAGAGACTGGAGAGAGTATCTGAGGGGTGTACAGAGACTGGAGAGAGTATCTGAGGGGTGTACAGAGACTGGAGAGAGTATCTGAGGGGTGTACAGAGACTGGAGAGAGTATCTGAGGGGTGTACAGAGATTGGAGAGAGTATCTGAGGGGTGTACAGAGACTGGAGAGAGTATCTGAGGGGTGTACAGAGACTGGAGAGAGTATCTGAGGGGTGTACAGAGATTGGAGAGAGTATCTGAGGGGTGTACAGAGATTGGAGAGAGTATCTGAGGGGTGTACAGAGATTGGAGAGAGTATCTGAGGGGTGTACAGAGACTGGAGAGAGTATCTGAGGGGTGTACAGAGATTGGAGAGAGTATCTGAGGGGTGTACAGAGATAGGAGAGAGTATATGAGGGGTGTACAGAGATAGGAGAGAGTATCTGAGGGGTGTACAGAGATTGGAGAGAGTATCTGAGGGGTGTATAGAGACTGGAGAGAGTATCTGAGGGGTGTACAGAGACTGGAGAGAGTATCTGAGGGGTGTACAGAGACTGGAGAGAGTATCTGAGGGGTGTACAGAGACTGGAGAGAGTATCTGAGGGGTGTACAGAGATTGGAGAGAGTATCTGAGGGGTGTACAGAGATAGGAGAGAGTATCTGAGGGGTGTACAGATATAGGAGAGAGTATCTGAGGGGTGTACAGAGATAGGAGATAGTATCTGAGGGGTGTACAGAGATAGGAGAGAGTATCTGAGGGGTGTACAGAGAATGGAGAGAGTATCTGAGGGGTGTACAGAGATTGGAGAGAGTATCTGAGGGGTGTACAGAGACTGGCGAGAGTATCTGAGGGGTGTACAGAGATTGGAGAGAGTATCTGAGGGGTGTATAGAGATTGGAGAGAGTATCTGAGGGGTGTATAGAGACTGGAGAGAGTATCTGAGGGGTGTACAGAGACTGGAGAGAGTATCTGAGGCTTGTACAGAGACTGGAGAGAGTATCTGAGGGGTGTACAGAGATTGGAGAGAGTATCTGAGGGGTGTATAGAGACTGGAGAGAGTATCTGAGGGGTGTACAGAGATTGGAGAGAGTATCTGAGGGGTGTACAGAGATAGGAGAGAGTATCTGAGGGGTGTACAGAGATTGGAGAGAGTATCTGAGGGGTGTATAGAGACTGGAGAGAGTATCTGAGGGGTGTACAGAGATTGGAGAGAGTATCTGAGGGGTGTACAGAGATAGGAGAGAGTATCTGAGGGGTGTACAGAGATTGGAGAGAGTATCTGAGGGGTGTATAGAGACTGGAGAGAGTATCTGAGGGGTGTACAGAGATAGGAGAGAGTATCTGAGGGGTGTACAGAGATTGGAGAGAGTATCTGAGGGGTGTATAGAGACTGGAGAGAGTATCTGAGGGGTGTACAGAGACTGGAGAGAGTATCTGAGGGGTCCACAGTGATTGGAGAGAGTATCTGAGGGGTGTACAGAGATTTTAGGGGCACAGTAATTGGGATTGATGAGTGTTTCTGGAATGCGTTGGGATAGAGTGTTTCTGGAATGCGTTGGGATAGAGTGTTTCTGGAATGCGTTGGGATAGAGTGTTTCTGGAATGCGTTGGGATAGAGTGTTTCTGGAATGCGTTGGGTTTGATGAGTGTTTCTGGAATGCGTTGGGATAGAGTGTTTCTGGAATGCGTTGGGTTTGATGAGTGTTTCTGGAATGCGTTGGGTTTGATGAGTGTTTCTGGAATGCGTTGGGTTTGATGAGTGTTTCTGGAATGCGTTGGGATAGAGTGTTTCTGGAATGCGTTGGGTTTGATGAGTGTTTCTGGAATGCGTTGGGTTTGATGAGTGTTTCTGGAATGCGTTGGGTTTGATGAGTGTTTCTGGAATGCGTTGGGATAGAGTGTTTCTGGAATGCGTTGGGATAGAGTGTTTCTGGAATGCGTTGGGATAGAGTGTTTCTGGAATGCGTTGGGATAGAGTGTTTCTGGAATGCAAATGCAGAAAGAAAAGTCCTGCGCTCACTCCCATCACTGTGCGGCTGCAATGACTACAGTACACATCAGCCCCAATATATAGTAAAAACCAAAGAAAAACAAGTTACCTGCGCTCTCTCCTTTATCCCTATGTATTTTCAAACAAATGGAGGTTTTTTAGTTACCTCCAATGGCCATGAGAGGATGATATATAAAAAACACCCTTTTCTGTCTCATTAGAGATTTTTGCCAGAGGCTCAAAGAAGCAAGGTGAATGGTTAGAGTTAGGACCCACCTAGGGGGGTCTGCCTTGACGTTGGCAGGTGGGCTCATCCTCTCATGGCCATTGGAGGTAACTAAAAACCTCCATTTGTTTAAAAATACATAGGGATAAAGGAGAGAGCGCAGGTAACTTGTTTTTCTGGAATGCTTTGGGCTTGATGAGCGTTTGCGGAATGCGTTGGGATTGATGAGCGTTTCTGGAATGCGTTGGATTGATGAGTGTTTCTGGAATGCGTTGGGCTTGATGAGCGTTTGCGGAATGCGTTGGGATTGATGAGCATTTCTGGAATGCGTTGGGATTGATGAGTGTTTCTGGAATGCGTTGGGATAGAGTGTTTCTGGAATGCGTTGGGATAGAGTGTTTCTGGAATGCGTTGGGATAGAGTGTTTCTGGAATGCGTTGGGATAGAGTGTTTCCGGAATGCGTTGGGATAGAGTGTTTCCGGAATGCGTTGGGATAGAGTGTTTCTGGAATGCGTTGGGATAGAGTGTTTCCGGAATGCGTTGGGGTTAGAGAGAATATATTGAAGGATTCTTGCTCTACTGGTGGGAGTAGCCAGTGAATCCAGGGGGGTTTGTTGCTCTGTTACTTGTCCTAGTCAGGCACAGGCCAGGTGTAACCCTTTCATCCCCAGGTGGGTCAGACTCCAGGACACCCTGCAGGAGTACCAGCACAGTCTGCAGATGGCGCTAGAGGCTTCCTCACTGTGGCAGCAGGCAGATTGCATCCTCAGAGCCATGGACCACAAGGTAATAAACGGGGGGGGGGGGGGGGACAGATATTGGGGGCAAGTAAATCTGCCCCTGCACACATTCTCCTGACACACATGGGATATCTTCTGTAGCTCCCCCTAGTAATGTACTTATCCCTGGATGTCTGGGCTTCACATGGCGGGGACTTTGTGCACCATGAAGGTTTAACCCACAGACTAATAAACTCGCGGAGGGAAAGCCTGACGCGTTTCGAACCCTCAGCACTGAAGCCCCTGGTTACTGTAGGTTGATGAATGGACAGGAACTGATATTATTACTTCTCTGCCAGAGAAACGAAGGGAACCCCGAGGGACATGAAGATCTGAGGGACATTGGCAGCCAGATCATGGTATAAGAATATCAACTGTGCACAGTAAAAATAATAAGCTTGACCACCAGGGGCAGCAATGGTATCACCACCCTGCTATCTTCATTGCTTTCTCTCCATGTCTTGGTGTCTTCTCTCTGATCTCTTGCTATCTCTCCATGTCTTGGTATCTTCTCTCTGCTCTCTTGCTTTCTCTCCACGTCTTGGTATCTCCTCTCTGCTCTCCTGCTTTCTCTCCATCTCTTGGTATCTTCTCTCTGCTCTCTTGCTTTCTCTCCATGTCTTGGTATCTTCTCTTCGCTCTCTTGCTTTCTCTCCATGTCTTGGTGTCTTCTCTCTGCTCTCTTGCTTTCTCTCCATGTCTTGGTATCTTCTCCCGGCTCTCTTGCTTTCTCTCTGCTCTCTTGCTATCTCTCCATGTCTTGGTATCTTCTCTCTGCTCTCTTGCTATCTCTCCATGTCTTGGTGTCTTCTCTCTGCTCTCTTGCTTTCTCTCCATGTCTTGGTATCTTCTCCCGGCTCTCTTGCTTTCTCTCTGCTCTCTTGCTATCTCTCCATGTCTTGGTATCTTCTCTCTGCTCTCTTGCTATCTCTCCATGTCTTGGTATCTTCTCTCTGCTCTCTAGCTTTCTCTCCTTGTCTTGGTATCTTCTCTCTGCTCTCTTTCTTTCTCTCTCCATGTCTTTGTGTCTTCTCCGTGCTCTCTGGGTTTCTCTCTGCTCTCTTGCTCCATTTCTCTCCATGTCTTTGTGGCTTATCTCTGCTCTCTAGCTTTCTCTCCATGTCTTGGTATCTTCTCTCTGCTCTCTTGCTTTCTCTCCATGTCTTGGTGTCTTCTCTCTGCTCTCTTGCTTTCTTTCCATGTTTTGTTACCGTCTCCCTGCTCTCTCTTTCTCCCCATGTCTTGGTGTCTTCTCTCCGCTCTCTTACTTTATCTCCATGTCTCGGAATCTTCTCTCTGCTCTCTTGCTTTCTCTCTGCTTTCTTACCTTCTCTCCATTTCTTGGTATCTTCTCTCTGTTCTCTTGCTTTCTCCCCATGTCTTGGAATCGTCTCCCTGCTCTCTTGTTTTCTCTCCATTTCTTTGTGTCTTCTCTCTGCTTTCTTACTTTATCTCCATGTCTTGGTATCTTCTCTCTGCTCTCTTGCTTTCTCTCCACGTCTTGGTATCTCCTTTCTGCTCTCTTGCTTTCTCTCCACGTCTTGGTATCTCCTTTCTACTCTCTTGCTTACTCTCCACGTCTTGGTATCTCCTTTCTGCTCTCTTACTTTCTCTCCATGTCTCGGTATCTTCTCTCTGCTCTCTTGCATTCTCTCCATGTATTGGTATCTTCTCTCTGCTCTCTTGCTTTCTTTCCATGTTTTGTTACCGTCTCCCTGCTCTCTCTTTCTCTCCATGTATTGGTGTCTTCTCTCCGCTCTCTTACTTTATCTCCATGTCTCGGAATCTTCTCTCTGCTCTCTTGCTTTCTCTCTGCTTTCTTACCTTCTCTCCATTTCTTGGTATCTTCTCTCTGCTCTCTTGCTTTCTCTCCACGTCTTGGTATCTTCTCTCTGCTCTCTTGCTTTCTCTCCATGTCTTGGTATCTTCTCTTCGCTCTCTTGCTTTCTCTCCATGTCTTGGTATCTTCTCTCTGCTCTCTTGCTTTCTCTCCATGTCCTGGTTTCTTCTCTCTGCTCTCTTACTTTCTCTCCATGTCTCGGAATCTTCTCTCTGCTCTCTTGCTTTCTCTCCATGTCTTGGTATCTTCTCTTCGCTCTCTTGCTTTCTCTCCATGTCTTGGTATCTTCTCTCTGCTCTCTTGCTTTCTCTCCATGTCCTGGTTTCTTCTCTCTGCTCTCTTACTTTCTCTCCATGTCTTGGTATCTTCTCTCCGCTCTCTTGCTTTCTCTCCATGTCTTGGTGTCTTCTCTCTGCTCTCTTACTTTCTCTTCATGTCTTGGTATCTTCTTTCTGCTCTCTTACTTTCTCTCCATGTCTTGGTGTCTTCTTTCTGCTCTCTTGCTTTCTCTCTGCTCTCTTGCTTTCTCTCCATGTCCTGGTTTCTTCTCTCTGCTCTCTTACTTTCTCTCCATGTCTCGGAATCTTCTCTCTGCTCTCTAGCTTTCTCTCCATGTCTTGATGTCTTCTCTCTGCTCTCTTGCTTTCTCCCTGCTTTCTTACCTTCTCTCCATGTCTTGGTATCTTCTCTCTACTCTCTTGCTTTCTCTCCACGTCTTGGTATCTGCTCACGCCTCTCTTGCGTTCTCTCTGCTCTCTTGCTTTCTCTCCATGTCTTGATGTCTTCTCTCTGCTCTCTTGCTTTCTCCCTGCTTTCTTACCTTCTCTCCATGTCTTGGTATCTTCTCTCTGCTCTCTTGCTTTCTCTCCATGTCTTGATGTCTTCTCTGTGCTCTCTTGCTTTCTCCTTGCTTTCTTACCTTCTCTCCATGTCTTGGTGTCTTCTCTCTGCTCTCTTGTTTTCTCTCCATGTCTTGGTATCTCCTCTCTGCTCTCTTACTTTCGCTCTAAGTCTTGGTATCTTCTCTCTGCTCTCTTGCTTTCTCTCCATGTCTTGGTGTCTTCTCTCTGCTCTCTTGCTTTCTTTCCATGTCTTGGTATCTTCTCTCTGCTCTCTTGCTTTCTCTCCACGTCTTGGTATCTCCTTTCTGCTCTCTTACTTTCTCTCCATGTCTCGGTATCTTCTTTCTGCTCTCTTACTTTCTCTCCATGTATTGGTGTCTTCTCTCTGCTCTCTTACTTTCTCTCCATGTATTGGTGTCTTCTCTCTGCTCTCTTACTTTCTCTCCATGTATTGGTGTCTTCTCTCTGCTCTCTTGCTATCTCTCCATGTCTCGGTATCTTCTTTCTGCTCTCTTACTTTCTCTCCATGTATTGGTGTCTTCTCTCTGCTCTCTTGCTTTCTCTCCTTGTCTTGTTGTCTTCTCTCTGCTTTCTCTCCATGTCTTGGTATCTCCTTTCTGCTCTCTTATTTTCTCTCCATGTCTCGGTATCTTCTCTCTTTCTTTCCGCTATCTTGTTTTTTCTCAATATCTTTGTATCTTCTCCCTGCTCTCTTGCTTTCTCTCCATGTCTTGGTGTCTTCTCTCTGCTCTCTTGCTTTCTCTCTGCTCCCTTGCTTTCTCTCCATGTCTTGGTATCTTCTCCCTGCTCTCTTGCTTTCTCTCTGCTCTCTTGCTTTCTCTCCATGCCTTGGTGTCTTCTCTCTGCTCTCTGGCTTTCTCTCTGCTCTCTTGCTTTCTCTCCATGTCTTGGTGTCTTCTCTTTGCTCTCTTGCTTTCTCTGCACGTCTTGGTGTCTTCTGTCTGCTATCTTGCTTTGTCTTTGCTCTCTTGCTTTCTCCACTTGTCTTGGTGGTCTCTCTCTGCTCTCTTACTTTCTCTCCATGTCTTAGTATCTTCTCTCTGCTCTCTTACTTTCTCTCCATGTCTTAGTATCTTCTCTCTGCTCTCTTGCTTTCTCTCCATGTCTTGGTGTCTTCTCCCTGCTCTCTTACTTTCTCTCCATGTCTTGGTGTCTTCTCTCTGCTCTCTTGCTTTCTCTACATGTCTTGGTATCTTCTCTCTGCTCTCTTGCTTTCTCTCCATGTCTTGTTATCTTCTCTCTGCTCTCTTACTTTCTCTCCATGTCTTAGTATCTTCTCTCTGCTCTCTTACTTTCTCTCCATGTCTTGGTATCTTCTCTCTGCTCTCTTACTTTCTCTCCTTGTCTTAGTATCTTCTCTCTGCTCTCTTTCTCTCCATGATTTGTTATCGTCTCCCTGCTCTCTTGCTTTCTCTCCATGTCTTAGTATCGTCTCCCTGCTCTCTTGCTTTCTCTCCATGTCTTAGTATCTCCTCTCTGCTCTCTTTCTCTCCATGATTTGGTGTATTCTCTCTGCTCTCTTGCTTTCTCTCCATGTCTTGGTATCTTCTCTCTGCTCTCTTGCTTTCTCTTCATGTCTTGGTGTCTTCTCTGTGCTCTCTTGCTTTCTCCTTGCTTTCTTACCTTCTCTCCATGTCTTGGTGTCTTCTCTCTGCTCTCTTGTTTTCTCTCCATGTCTTGGTATCTCCTCTCTGCTCTCTTACTTTCGCTCTAAGTCTTGGTATCTTCTCTCTGCTCTCTTGCTTTCTCTCTGCTCTCTTGCTTTCTCTCCATGTCTCGGTATCTTCTCTCTTTCTTTCCGCTATCTTGTTTTTTCTCAATATCTTTGTATCTTCTCCCTGCTCTCTTGCTTTCTCTCCATGTCTTGGTGTCTTCTCTCTGCTCTCTTGCTTTCTCTCTGCTCCCTTGCTTTCTCTCCATGTCTTGGTATCTTCTCCCTGCTCTCTTGCTTTCTCTCTGCTCTCTTGCTTTCTCTCCATGCCTTGGTGTCTTCTCTCTGCTCTCTGGCTTTCTCTCTGCTCTCTTGCTTTCTCTCCATGTCTTGGTGTCTTCTCTTTGCTCTCTTGCTTTCTCTGCACGTCTTGGTGTCTTCTGTCTGCTATCTTGCTTTGTCTTTGCTCTCTTGCTTTCTCCACTTGTCTTGGTGGTCTCTCTCTGCTCTCTTACTTTCTCTCCATGTCTTAGTATCTTCTCTCTGCTCTCTTACTTTCTCTCCATGTCTTAGTATCTTCTCTCTGCTCTCTTGCTTTCTCTCCATGTCTTGGTGTCTTCTCCCTGCTCTCTTACTTTCTCTCCATGTCTTGGTGTCTTCTCTCTGCTCTCTTGCTTTCTCTACATGTCTTGGTATCTTCTCTCTGCTCTCTTGCTTTCTCTCCATGTCTTGTTATCTTCTCTCTGCTCTCTTACTTTCTCTCCATGTCTTAGTATCTTCTCTCTGCTCTCTTACTTTCTCTCCATGTCTTGGTATCTTCTCTCTGCTCTCTTACTTTCTCTCCTTGTCTTAGTATCTTCTCTCTGCTCTCTTTCTCTCCATGATTTGTTATCGTCTCCCTGCTCTCTTGCTTTCTCTCCATGTCTTAGTATCGTCTCCCTGCTCTCTTGCTTTCTCTCCATGTCTTAGTATCTCCTCTCTGCTCTCTTTCTCTCCATGATTTGGTGTATTCTCTCTGCTCTCTTGCTTTCTCTCCATGTCTTGGTATCTTCTCTCTGCTCTCTTGCTTTCTCTTCATGTCTTGGTGTCTTCTCTGTGCTCTCTTGCTTTCTCCTTGCTTTCTTACCTTCTCTCCATGTCTTGGTGTCTTCTCTCTGCTCTCTTGTTTTCTCTCCATGTCTTGGTATCTCCTCTCTGCTCTCTTACTTTCGCTCTAAGTCTTGGTATCTTCTCTCTGCTCTCTTGCTTTCTCTCCATGTCTTGGTGTCTTCTCTCTGCTCTCTTGCTTTCTTTCCATGTCTTGGTATCTTCTCTCTGCTCTCTTACTTTCTCTCCATGTATTGGTGTCTTCTCTCTGCTCTCTTACTTTCTCTCCATGTATTGGTGTCTTCTCTCTGCTCTCTTGCTATCTCTCCATGTCTCGGTATCTTCTTTCTGCTCTCTTACTTTCTCTCCATGTATTGGTGTCTTCTCTCTGCTCTCTTGCTTTCTCTCCTTGTCTTGTTGTCTTCTCTCTGCTTTCTCTCCATGTCTTGGTATCTCCTTTCTGCTCTCTTATTTTCTCTCCATGTCTCGGTATCTTCTCTCTTTCTTTCCGCTATCTTGTTTTTTCTCAATATCTTTGTATCTTCTCCCTGCTCTCTTGCTTTCTCTCCATGTCTTGGTGTCTTCTCTCTGCTCTCTTGCTTTCTCTCTGCTCCCTTGCTTTCTCTCCATGTCTTGGTATCTTCTCCCTGCTCTCTTGCTTTCTCTCTGCTCTCTTGCTTTCTCTCCATGCCTTGGTGTCTTCTCTCTGCTCTCTGGCTTTCTCTCTGCTCTCTTGCTTTCTCTCCATGTCTTGGTGTCTTCTCTTTGCTCTCTTGCTTTCTCTGCACGTCTTGGTGTCTTCTGTCTGCTATCTTGCTTTGTCTTTGCTCTCTTGCTTTCTCCACTTGTCTTGGTGGTCTCTCTCTGCTCTCTTACTTTCTCTCCATGTCTTAGTATCTTCTCTCTGCTCTCTTACTTTCTCTCCATGTCTTAGTATCTTCTCTCTGCTCTCTTGCTTTCTCTCCATGTCTTGGTGTCTTCTCCCTGCTCTCTTACTTTCTCTCCATGTCTTGGTGTCTTCTCTCTGCTCTCTTGCTTTCTCTCCATGTCTTGGTATCTTCTCTCTGCTCTCTTGCTTTCTCTCCATGTCTTGTTATCTTCTCTCTGCTCTCTTACTTTCTCTCCATGTCTTAGTATCTTCTCTCTGCTCTCTTACTTTCTCTCCATGTCTTGGTATCTTCTCTCTGCTCTCTTACTTTCTCTCCTTGTCTTAGTATCTTCTCTCTGCTCTCTTTCTCTCCATGATTTGTTATCGTCTCCCTGCTCTCTTGCTTTCTCTCCATGTCTTAGTATCGTCTCCCTGCTCTCTTGCTTTCTCTCCATGTCTTAGTATCTCCTCTCTGCTCTCTTTCTCTCCATGATTTGGTGTATTCTCTCTGCTCTCTTGCTTTCTCTCCATGTCTTGGTATCTTCTCTCTGCTCTCTTGCTTTCTCTCCATGTCTTGGTGTCTTCTCTCTGCTCTCTTACTTTCTCTCTATGTCTTGGTATCTTCTTTCTGCTCTCTTACTTTCTCTCTATGTCTTGGTGTCTTCTCCCTGCTCTCTTGCTTTCTCTCTGCTCTCTTACTTTTTCTCCTTGTCTTGGTATCTTCTCTCTGCTCTCTTACTTTCTCTCCTTGTCTTGGTATCTTCTCTCTGCTCTCTTACTTTCTCTCCTTGTCTTGGTATCTTCTCTCTGCTCTCTTTCTCTCCATGATTTGTTATCGTCTCCCTGCTCTCTTGCTTTCTCTCCATGTCTTGGTGTCTTCTCTCTGCTCTCTTGCTTTCTCTCCTTGTCTTGGTATCTCCTCTCTGCTCTCTTTCTCTCCATGATTTGTTATCGTCTCCCTGCTCTCTTGCTTTCTCTCCATGTATTGGTGTCTTCTCTCTGCTCTCTTGCTTTCTCTCCATGTCTTGGTGTCTTCTCTCTGCTCTCTTGCTTTCTCTCCATGTCTTGGTATCTTCTCTCTGCTCTCTTGCTTTCTCTCCATGTCTTGGTATCTTCTCTCTGCTCTCTTACTTTCTCTCCTTGTCTTGGTATCTTCTCTCTGCTCTCTTACTTTCTCTCCTTGTCTTGATATCTTCTCTCTGCTCTCTTGCTTTCTCTCCATGTCTTGGTATCTTCTCTCTGCTCTCTTGCTTTCTCTCCATGTCTTGGTATCTTCTCTCTGCTCTCTTACTTTTTCTCCTTGTCTTGGTATCTTCTCTCTGCTCTCTTGCTTTCTCTCCATGTCTTGGTATCTTCTCTCTGCTCTCTTACTTTCTCTCCTTGTCTTGGTATCTTCTCTCTGCTCTCTTTCTCTCCATGATTTGTTATCGTCTCCCTGCTCTCTTACTTTCTCTCCATGTATTGGTGTATTCTCTCTGCTCTCTTGCTTTCTCTCTGCTCTCTAGCTTTCTCTCCATGTATTGGTGTCTTCTCTCTGCTCTCTTGCTTTCTCTCCTTGTCTTGGTGTCTTCTCTCTGCTCTCTTGCTTTCTCTCCTTGTCTTGGTATCTCCTCTCTGCTCTCTTTCTCTCCATGATTTGTTATCGTCTCTCTGCTCTCTTGCTTTCTCTCCATGTGTTTGTGTATTCTCTCTGCTCTCTTGCTTTCTCTCTGCTGTCTTTTTTTATCCATGTCTTAGTATCTTCTCTCTGCTCTCTTACTTTCTCTCCATGTCTTAGTATCTTCTCTCTGCTCTCTTACTTTCTCTCCATGTCTTAGTATCTTCTCTCTGCTCTCTTACTTTCTCTCCATGTCTTAGTATCTTCTCTCTGCTCTCTTGCTTTCTCTCCTTGTCTTGGTATCTTCTCTCTGCTCTCTTACTTTCTCTCCATGTCTTAGTATCTTCTCTCTGCTCTCTTGCTTTCTCTCCATGTCTTGGTATCTCCTCTCTGCTCTCTTGCTTTCTCTCCATGTGTTGGTGTATTCTCTCTGCTCTCTTACTTTCTCTCCATGTATTGGTATCTTCTCTCTGCTCTCTTGCTTTCTCTCCATGTCTTGGTGTCTTCTCTCAGCTCTCTTGCTTTCTCTCCATGTCTTGGTATCTTCTCTCTGCTCTCTTGCTTTCTCCACTTGTCTTGGTGGTCTCTCTCTGCTCTCTTGCTTTCTCTCCATGTTTTGCTGTCTTTTCTCCGCTCTCTTTCTCTCACTATATATCTTTGTATCTTATTTCCATTGTCTTGCTTTCTCTCTGCTGTCTTTTTTTTATCCATGTCTTAGTATCTTCTCTCTGCTCTCTTACTTTCTCTCCATGTCTTAGTATCTTCTCTCTGCTCTCTTACTTTCTCTCCATGTCTTGGTGTCTTCTCCCTGCTCTCTTACTTTCTCTCCATGTCTTAGTATCTTCTCTCTGCTCTCTTACTTTCTCTCCATGTCTTAGTATCTTCTCTCTGCTCTCTTGCTTTCTCTCCATGTCTTGGTATCTCCTCTCTGCTCTCTTGCTTTCTCTCCATGTCTTGGTGTCTTCTCCCTGCTCTCATACTTTCTCTCCATGTCTTGGTGTCTTCTCTCTGCTCTCTTGCTTTCTCTCCATGTCTTGGTATCTTCTCTCTGCTCTCTTGCTTTCTCTCCATGTCTTGGTATCTTCTCTCTGCTCTCTTACTTTTTCTCCTTGTCTTGGTATCTTCTCTCTGCTCTCTTACTTTCTCTCCTTGTCTTGGTATCTTCTCTCTGCTCTCTTACTTTCTCTCCTTGTCTTGGTATCTTCTCTCTGCTCTCTTTCTCTCCATGATTTGTTATCGTCTCCCTGCTCTCTTGCTTTCTCTCCATGTCTTGGTGTCTTCTCTCTGCTCTCTTGCTTTCTCTCCTTGTCTTGGTATCTCCTCTCTGCTCTCTTTCTCTCCATGATTTGTTATCGTCTCCCTGCTCTCTTGCTTTCTCTCCATGTATTGGTGTCTTCTCTCTGCTCTCTTGCTTTCTCTCCATGTCTTGGTGTCTTCTCTCTGCTCTCTTGCTTTCTCTCCATGTCTTGGTATCTTCTCTCTGCTCTCTTGCTTTCTCTCCATGTCTTGGTATCTTCTCTCTGCTCTCTTACTTTCTCTCCTTGTCTTGGTATCTTCTCTCTGCTCTCTTACTTTCTCTCCTTGTCTTGATATCTTCTCTCTGCTCTCTTGCTTTCTCTCCATGTCTTGGTATCTTCTCTCTGCTCTCTTGCTTTCTCTCCATGTCTTGGTATCTTCTCTCTGCTCTCTTACTTTTTCTCCTTGTCTTGGTATCTTCTCTCTGCTCTCTTGCTTTCTCTCCATGTCTTGGTATCTTCTCTCTGCTCTCTTACTTTCTCTCCTTGTCTTGGTATCTTCTCTCTGCTCTCTTTCTCTCCATGATTTGTTATCGTCTCCCTGCTCTCTTACTTTCTCTCCATGTATTGGTGTATTCTCTCTGCTCTCTTGCTTTCTCTCTGCTCTCTAGCTTTCTCTCCATGTATTGGTGTCTTCTCTCTGCTCTCTTGCTTTCTCTCCTTGTCTTGGTGTCTTCTCTCTGCTCTCTTGCTTTCTCTCCTTGTCTTGGTATCTCCTCTCTGCTCTCTTTCTCTCCATGATTTGTTATCGTCTCTCTGCTCTCTTGCTTTCTCTCCATGTGTTTGTGTATTCTCTCTGCTCTCTTGCTTTCTCTCTGCTGTCTTTTTTTATCCATGTCTTAGTATCTTCTCTCTGCTCTCTTACTTTCTCTCCATGTCTTAGTATCTTCTCTCTGCTCTCTTACTTTCTCTCCATGTCTTAGTATCTTCTCTCTGCTCTCTTACTTTCTCTCCATGTCTTAGTATCTTCTCTCTGCTCTCTTGCTTTCTCTCCTTGTCTTGGTATCTTCTCTCTGCTCTCTTACTTTCTCTCCATGTCTTAGTATCTTCTCTCTGCTCTCTTGCTTTCTCTCCATGTCTTGGTATCTCCTCTCTGCTCTCTTGCTTTCTCTCCATGTGTTGGTGTATTCTCTCTGCTCTCTTACTTTCTCTCCATGTATTGGTATCTTCTCTCTGCTCTCTTGCTTTCTCTCCATGTCTTGGTGTCTTCTCTCAGCTCTCTTGCTTTCTCTCCATGTCTTGGTATCTTCTCTCTGCTCTCTTGCTTTCTCCACTTGTCTTGGTGGTCTCTCTCTGCTCTCTTGCTTTCTCTCCATGTTTTGCTGTCTTTTCTCCGCTCTCTTTCTCTCACTATATATCTTTGTATCTTATTTCCATTGTCTTGCTTTCTCTCTGCTGTCTTTTTTTTATCCATGTCTTAGTATCTTCTCTCTGCTCTCTTACTTTCTCTCCATGTCTTAGTATCTTCTCTCTGCTCTCTTACTTTCTCTCCATGTCTTGGTGTCTTCTCCCTGCTCTCTTACTTTCTCTCCATGTCTTAGTATCTTCTCTCTGCTCTCTTACTTTCTCTCCATGTCTTAGTATCTTCTCTCTGCTCTCTTGCTTTCTCTCCATGTCTTGGTATCTCCTCTCTGCTCTCTTGCTTTCTCTCCATGTCTTGGTGTCTTCTCCCTGCTCTCTTACTTTCTCTCCATGTCTTGGTGTCTTCTCTCTGCTCTCTTGCTTTCTCTCCATGTCTTGGTATCTTCTCTCTGCTCTCTTGCTTTCTCTCCATGTCTTGGTATCTTCTCTCTGCTCTCTTACTTTCTCTCCATGTCTTAGTATCTTCTCTCTGCTCTCTTACTTTCTCTCCATGTCTTGGTATCTTCTCTCTGCTCTCTTACTTTCTCTCCTTGTCTTGGTATCTTCTCTCTGCTCTCTTTCTCTCCATGATTTGTTATCGTCTCCCTGCTCTCTTGCTATCTATCCATGTCTTGGTGTCTTCTCTCTGCTCTCTTGCTATCTCTCCATGTATTGGTGTCTTCTCTCTGCTCTCTTGCTTTCTCTCCATGTCTTAGTATCTCCTCTCTGCTCTCTTTCTCTCCATGATTTGTTATCGTCTCACTGCTCTCTTGCTTTCTCTCCATGTCTTGGTGTATTCTCTCTGCTCTCTTGCTTTCTCTCCATGTCTTGGTATCTTCTCTCTGCTCTCTTGCTTTCTCTCCATGTCTTGGTATCTTCTCTCTGCTCTCTTGCTTTCTCTCCATGTCTTGGTATCTTCTCTCTGCTCTCTTGCTTTCTCTCCATGTCTTGGTATCTTCTCTTCGCTCTCTTGCTTTCTCTCCATGTCTTGGTATCTTCTCTCTGCTCTCTTGCTTTCTCTCCATGTCCTGGTTTCTTCTCTCTGCTCTCTTACTTTCTCTCCATGTCTTGGTATCTTCTCTCCGCTCTCTTGCTTTCTCTCCATGTCTTGGTGTCTTCTCTCTGCTCTCTTACTTTCTCTTCATGTCTTCTTATCTTCTTTCTGCTCTCTTACTCTCCATGTCTTGGTGTCTTCTCTTTCTCTCCATGTCTTGGTGTCTTCTTTCTGCTCTCTTGCTTTCTCTCTGCTCTCTTGCTTTCTCTCCATGTCCTGGTTTCTTCTCTCTGCTCTCTTACTTTCTCTCCATGTCTCGGAATCTTCTGTCTGCTCTCTAGCTTTCTCTCCATGTCTTGATGTCTTCTCTCTGCTCTCTTGCTTTCTCCCTGCTTTCTTACCTTCTCTCCATGTCTTGGTATCTTCTCTCTACTCTCTTGCTTTCTCTCCACGTCTTGGTATCTGCTCACGCCTCTCTTGCGTTCTCTCTGCTCTCTTGCTTTCTCTCCATGTCTTGATGTCTTCTCTGTGCTCTCTTGCTTTCTCCCTGCTTTCTTACCTTCTCTCCATGTCTTGGTGTCTTCTCTCTGCTCTCTTGTTTTCTCTCCATGTCTTGGTATCTCCTCTCTGCTCTCTTACTTTCGCTCTAAGTCTTGGTATCTTCTCTCTGCTCTCTTGCTTTCTCTCCATGTCTTGGTGTCTTCTCTCTGCTCTCTTGCTTTCTCTCCATGTCTTGGTATCTTCTCTCTGCTCTCTTGCTTTCTCTCCACGTCTTGGTATCTCCTTTCTGCTCTCTTACTTTCTCTCCATGTCTCGGTATCTTCTTTCTGCTCTCTTACTTTCTCTCCATGTATTGGTGTCTTCTCTCTGCTCTCTTACTTTCTCTCCATGTATTGGTGTCTTCTCTCTGCTCTCTTGCTTTCTCTCCACGTCTTGGTATCTCCTTTCTGCTCTCTTACTTTCTCTCCATGTCTCGGTATCTTCTTTCTGCTCTCTTACTTTCTCTCCATGTCTTGGTGTCTTCTCTCTGCTCTCTTGCTTTCTCTCCATGTCTCGGTATCTTCTTTCTGCTCTCTTACTTTCTCTCCATGTATTGGTGTCTTCTCTCTGCTCTCTTACTTTCTCTCCATATATTGGTGTCTTCTCTCTGCTCTCTTACTTTCTCTCCATGTATTGGTGTCTTCTCTCTGCTTTCTTACTTTCTCTCCTTGTCTTGGTGTCTTCTCTCTGCTCTCTTGCTATCTCTCCATGTCTCGGTATCTTCTTTCTGCTCTCTTACTTTCTCTCCATGTATTGGTGTCTTCTCTCTGCTCTCTTGCTTTCTCTCCTTGTCTTGTTGTCTTCTCTCTGCTTTCTCTCCATGTCTTGGTATCTCCTTTCTGCTCTCTTACTTTCTCTCCATGTCTCGGTATCTTCTCTCTTTCTTTCCGCTATCTTGTTTTTTCTCAATATCTTTGTATCTTCTCCCTTCTCTCTTGCTTTCTCTCTGCTCTCTTGCTTTCTCTCCATGTCTTGGTGTCTTCTCTCTGCTCCCTTGCTTTCTCTCCATGTCTTGGTATCTTCTCCCTGCTCTCTTGCTTTCTCTCTGCTCTCTTGCTTTCTCTCCATGCCTTGGTGTCTTCTCTCTGCTCTCTGGCTTTCTCTCTGCTCTCTTGCTTTCTCTCCATGTCTTGGTGTCTTCTCTTTGCTCTCTTGCTTTCTCTGCACGTCTTGGTGTCTTCTGTCTGCTATCTTGCTTTGTCTTTGCTCTCTTGCTTTCTCCACTTGTCTTGGTGGTCTCTCTCTGCTCTCTTACTTTCTCTCCATGTCTTAGTATCTTCTCTCTGCTCTCTTACTTTCTCTCCATGTCTTAGTATCTTCTCTCTGCTCTCTTGCTTTCTCTCCATGTCTTGGTGTCTTCTCCCTGCTCTCTTACTTTCTCTCCATGTCTTGGTGTCTTCTCTCTGCTCTCTTGCTTTCTCTCCATGTCTTGGTATCTTCTCTCTGCTCTCTTGCTTTCTCTCCATGTCTTGGTATCTTCTCTCTGCTCTCTTACTTTCTCTCCATGTCTTAGTATCTTCTCTCTGCTCTCTTACTTTCTCTCCATGTCTTGGTATCTTCTCTCTGCTCTCTTACTTTCTCTCCTTGTCTTGGTATCTTCTCTCTGCTCTCTTTCTCTCCATGATTTGTTATCGTCTCCCTGCTCTCTTGCTTTCTCTCCATGTCTTAGTATCGTCTCCCTGCTCTCTTGCTTTCTCTCCATGTCTTAGTATCTCCTCTCTGCTCTCTTTCTCTCCATGATTTGGTGTATTCTCTCCGCTCTCTTGCTTTCTCTCCATGTCTTGGTATCTTCTCTCTGCTCTCTTGCTTTCTCTCCATGTCTTGGTGTCTTCTCTCTGCTCTCTTACTTTCTCTCTATGTCTTGGTATCTTCTTTCTGCTCTCTTACTTTCTCTCTATGTCTTGGTGTCTTCTCCCTGCTCTCTTGCTTTCTCTCTGCTCTCTTACTTTCTCTCCTTGTCTTGGTATCTTCTCTCTGCTCTCTTACTTTCTCTCCTTGTCTTGGTATCTTCTCTCTGCTCTCTTACTTTCTCTCCTTGTCTTGGTATCTTCTCTCTGCTCTCTTTCTCTCCATGATTTGTTATCGTCTCCCTGCTCTCTTGCTTTCTCTCCATGTCTTGGTGTCTTCTCTCTGCTCTCTTGCTTTCTCTCCTTGTCTTGGTATCTCCTCTCTGCTCTCTTTCTCTCCATGATTTGTTATCGTCTCCCTGCTCTCTTGCTTTCTCTCCATGTATTGGTGTCTTCTCTCTGCTCTCTTGCTTTCTCTCCATGTCTTGGTGTCTTCTCTCTGCTCTCTTGCTTTCTCTCCATGTCTTGGTATCTTCTCTCTGCTCTCTTGCTTTCTCTCCATGTCTTGGTATCTTCTCTCTGCTCTCTTGCTTTCTCTCCATGTCTTGGTATCTTCTCTCTGCTCTCTTGCTTTCTCTCCATGTCTTGGTATCTTCTCTCTGCTCTCTTACTTTCTCTCCTTGTCTTGGTATCTTCTCTCTGCTCTCTTGCTTTCTCTCCATGTCTTGGTATCTTCTCTCTGCTCTCTTACTTTCTCTCCTTGTCTTGGTATCTTCTCTCTGCTCTCTTTCTCTCCATGATTTGTTATCGTCTCCCTGCTCTCTTACTTTCTCTCCATGTATTGGTGTATTCTCTCTGCTCTCTTGCTTTCTCTCTGCTCTCTAGCTTTCTCTCCATGTATTGGTGTCTTCTCTCTGCTCTCTTGCTTTCTCTCCTTGTCTTGGTGTCTTCTCTCTGCTCTCTTGCTTTCTCTCCTTGTCTTGGTATCTCCTCTCTGCTCTCTTTCTCTCCATGATTTGTTATCGTCTCTCTGCTCTCTTGCTTTCTCTCCATGTGTTGGTGTATTCTCTCTGCTCTCTTGCTTTCTCTCTGCTGTCTTTTTTTTATCCATGTCTCAGTATCTTCTCTCTGCTCTCTTACTTTCTCTCCATGTCTTAGTATCTTCTCTCTGCTCTCTTACTTTCTCTCCATGTCTTAGTATCTTCTCTCTGCTCTCTTACTTTCTCTCCATGTCTTAGTATCTTCTCTCTGCTCTCTTGCTTTCTCTCCATGTCTTGGTATCTCCTCTCTGCTCTCTTGCTTTCTCTCCATGTGTTGGTGTATTCTCTCTGCTCTCTTACTTTCTCTCCATGTATTGGTATCTTCTCTCTGCTCTCTTGCTTTCTCTCCATGTCTTGGTGTCTTCTCTCAGCTCTCTTGCTTTCTCTCCATGTCTTGGTATCTTCTCTCTGCTCTCTTGCTTTCTCCACTTGTCTTGGTGGTCTCTCTCTGCTCTCTTGCTTTCTCTCCATGTTTTGCTGTCTTTTCTCCGCTCTCTTTCTCTCACTATATATCTTTGTATCTTATTTCCATTGTCTTGCTTTCTCTCTGCTGTCTTTTTTTTTATCCATGTCTTAGTATCTTCTCTCTGCTCTCTTACTTTCTCTCCATGTCTTAGTATCTTCTCTCTGCTCTCTTATTTTCTCTCCATGTCTTGGTGTCTTCTCCCTGCTCTCTTACTTTCTCTCCATGTCTTAGTATCTTCTCTCTGCTCTCTTACTTTCTCTCCATGTCTTAGTATCTTCTCTCTGCTCTCTTGCTTTCTCTCCATGTCTTGGTATCTCCTCTCTGCTCTCTTGCTTTCTCTCCATGTCTTGGTGTCTTCTCCCTGCTCTCTTACTTTCTCTCCATGTCTTGGTGTCTTCTCTCTGCTCTCTTGCTTTCTCTCCATGTCTTGGTATCTTCTCTCTGCTCTCTTGCTTTCTCTCCATGTCTTGGTATCTTCTCTCTGCTCTCTTGCTATCTCTCCATGTCTTGGTATCTTCTCTCTGCTCTCCTGCTTACTCTCCTTGTCTTGGTATCTCCTCTCTGCTCTCTTGCTTTCTCTCTGCTCTCTTGCTTTCTCTCCATGTATTGGTATCTTCTCCCTGCTCTCTTTCTTTCTCTCTGCTCTCTTGCTTTCTCTCCTTGTCTGGGTATCTTCTCTCTGCTCTCTTGCTTTCTCTCCTTGTCTTGGTATCTTCTCTCTGCTCTCTTACTTTCTCTCCTTGTCTTGGTATCTTCTCTCTGCTCTCTTGCTTTCTCTCCTTGTCTTGGTATCTCCTCTCTGCTCTCTTACTTTCTCTCCTTGTCTGGGTATCTTCTCTCTGCTCTCTTGCTTTCTCTCCATGTCTTGGTGTATTCTCTCTGCTCTCTTGCTTTCTCTCAGCTCTCTTGCTATCTCTCCATGTCTTGGTATCTCCTCTCTGATCTCTTGCTTTCTCTCCATGTCTTGGTATCTCCTCTCTGCTCTCTTGCTTTCTCTCCTTGTCTTGGTATCTCCTCTCTGCTCTCTTGCTTTCTCTCCATGTCTTGGTATCTTCTCCCTGCTCTCTTGCTTTCTCTCTGCTCTCTTGCTTTCTCTCCATGTCTTGGTATCTGCTCACGCCTCTCTTGCGTTCTCTCTGCTCTCTTGCTTTCTCTCCATGTCTTGGTATCTGCTCACGCCTCTCTTGCTTTCTCTCTGCTCTCTTGCTTTCTCTCCATGTCTTGGTATCTTCTCCCTGCTCTCTTGCTTTCTCTCCATGTCTTGGTATCTTCTCCCGGCTCTCTTGCTTTCTCTCTGCTCTCTTGCTTTCTCCCCATGTCTTGGTATCTTCTCCCTGCTCTATTGCTTTCTCTCCATGTCTTGGTATCTTCTGCCTGCTCTCTTTCTTTCTCCCTGCTCTATTGCTTTCTCTCCATGTCTTGGTATCTTCTCCCTGCTCTCTTGCTTTCTCTCTGCTCTCTTGCTTTCTCTCCATGTCTTGGTATCTTCTCCCTGCTCTCTTGCTTTCTCTCCATGTCTTGGTATCTTCTCCCTGCTCTCTTGCTTTCTCTCTTCTCTCTTGCTTTCTCTTCATGTCTTGGTTTCTTCTGTCATCTCTCTTGCTTTCTCTCCACGTCTTGGCATCTGCTCACGCCTCTCTTGCGTTCTCTCTGCTCTCTTGCTTTCTTTCCATGTCTTGGTATCTTCTCCCTGCTCTCTTGCTTTCTCTCCTCTCTCTTTCTTTCTCCCCATGTCTTGGTATCTGCTCACGCCTCTCTTGCGTTCTCTCTGCTCTCTTGCTTTCTCTCCGTGTCTTAGTATCTTCTCCCGGCTCTCTTGCTTTTTCTCTTGATTTCTTGTGTTCTCTCCACGTCTTGGTATCTTCTCCCTGCTCTCTTGCTTTCTCTCAGCTCTCTTGCTTTCTCTCCATGTCTTGGTATCTGCTCACGCCTCTCTTGCGTTCTCTCAGCTCTCTTGCTTTCTCTCCATGTCTTGGTATCTGCTCACGCCTCTCTTGCGTTCTCTCAGCTCTCTTGCTTTCTCTCCATGTCTTGGTATCTTCTCCCGGCTCTCTTGCTTTCTCTCTGCTCTCTTGCTTTCTCCCCATGTCTTGGTATCTTCTCCCTGCTCTATTGCTTTCTCTCCATGTCTTGGTATCTTCTGCCTGCTCTCTTTCTTTCTCCCTGCTCTATTGCTTTCTCTCCATGTCTTGGTATCTTCTCCCTGCTCTCTTGCTTTCTCTCTGCTCTCTTGCTTTCTCTCCATGTCTTGGTATCTTCTCTCTGCTCTCTTGCTTTCTCTCCATGTCTTGGTATCTTCTCCCTGCTCTCTTGCTTTCTCTCTTCTCTCTTGCCTTCTCTCCATGTCTTGGTATCTTCTCCCTGCTCTCTTGCTTTCTCTCCATGTCTTGGTATCTTCTCCCTGCTCTCTTGCTTTCTCTCTTCTCTCTTGCTTTCTCTTCATGTCTTGGTTTCTTCTGTCATCTCTCTTGCTTTCTCTCCACGTCTTGGCATCTGCTCACGCCTCTCTTGCGTTCTCTCTGCTCTCTTGCTTTCTTTCCATGTCTTGGTATCTTCTCCCTGCTCTCTTGCTTTCTCTCCTCTCTCTTTCTTTCTCCCCATGTCTTGGTATCTGCTCACGCCTCTCTTGCGTTCTCTCTGCTCTCTTGCTTTCTCTCCGTGTCTTAGTATCTTCTCCCGGCTCTCTTGCTTTTTCTCTTGATTTCTTGTGTTCTCTCCACGTCTTGGTATCTTCTCCCTGCTCTCTTGCTTTCTCTCAGCTCTCTTGCTTTCTCTCCATGTCTTGGTATCTGCTCACGCCTCTCTTGCGTTCTCTCAGCTCTCTTGCTTTCTCTCCATGTCTTGGTATCTGCTCACGCCTCTCTGGCTATCTTTTAGATGTTAGATATCGCTGTGTCTCAGATATCCAGTCTTCACCCGGTTCTTGCATTGAGAGCAGGTCTTAAGCAACGTCAAGTGAAGGAGAGTTGGGCCCAGCTGCTGCAATCTCTCAGGTACCGAGTATGCACGCTCACATCGCTGGCTCATGGAATCTACACGTACATGTCTGAGCACATGCAATGTTCTTACAGAGGCCAATCCCAGACATCTGCACTGTGCTTGATAGATACTGATCTCAGGGCCATAATACACCTGTAGGCAGGTGAGAGTCAGACTGGAAGGAAATGCTTTTAACTATACAAATAATAAATAGAAGATAAACTGAGGAGAAACCAGATACCATTTTATGAACCTTAAAAATCATTCCTTGTTTTCTTAGAATTTAAATTCCGCGTATTTCCACAGTATTTGTACTATACACCTGCAATGTACTCATTACATGGCCAGCTTCTACTAAACAGGGTAAGACTGTGGGACAAAGCGATGTTATACTGTATCCTGCCCACGGATTAATATAGTGTTTCAGACTGTTTGGGGTTAATCTGGTGCTGTTTCCTCGGCTGTGTGTGTTTGGCAGGAGGTAGAGTAGGTTTTCCTCTCGGTCTGCCATTTTCCCATGGATGATATATTTAGCCCCCAATGACTCTTCTGAAATATCCCCTTCGTCTGGTCCCTTAGGACGGACAAGTCAATGAGACCCATTCTCAGTCCCACGCTCACTGGAGAATCAGACGACCCCCCGACCCCTGCAACGGCGAAGCAATGCAGCGTGGGAAACCAGCCACGAGGGATCCTGGGACGGCAGGGTGGACAGGTCAGTGGCCATCTAGTAAGATAATGACATGTTATTTGAGTGACAAGGCTGTGGCTGCAGGGTTAAATGTGAAATATGGGCTCTAATCCTTCTGTGTGGTCTACGCAGAGGGACGTGGGAAGTCCAAAGCCAAAGAATGGACCGCTATGTTCAACTCAGAGAGAAGCTACAGGAAGTGAGGTCATCAGTGTGTGCCCTGCCGAGACCAAGAGGTTGGTAAAATCTCCCAACCAACCCATCCCAAACCAGAATAAACCTTATGTTACTGACTATTACATCTACTCTCTCACTAGGCAGTAATAGCTGAGCTTGGAACATTACCCAGCTTGACTGTTTTACTTGCTCTGCTTTTAATGTCTGAGTTTTTCAGTTCACTTGTCAGTGTAGTTTTGGTGGTTTATTTATAACACAATGTGTCTCTGTGGCACTGACTGCACTGTGCTGATTCACTGGGCATAGAAATGGAATGGGGTCTGTATAAAGCTCTAAAAGTGATGTAATCACTGGAACATTCCATTGGTTTCCATGGTGATTCTGGGATAAAGTTCTAAACGTGATGTAATCAGCAGGAACATTCCATTGGTTTCCATGGTGATTCTGGGGTAAATATCTAAAAGTGATGTAATCAGCAGGAACATTCCATTGGTTTCCATGGTGATTCTGGGGTAAAGTTCTAAAAGTGATGTAATCAGCAGGAACATTCCATTGGTTTCCATGGTGATTCTGGGATAAAGTTCTAAAAGTGATGTAATCAGCAGGAACATTCCATTGGTTTCCATGGTGATTTTGGGGTAAAGTTCTAAATGTGATGTAATCAGCAGGAACATTCCACTGGTTTCCATGGGGATTCTTTGGGTAAAGTTCTAAAAGTGATGTAATCAGCAGGAACATTCCATTGGTTTCCATGGTGATTCTGGGGGTAAAGTTCTAAAAGTGATGTAATCAGCAGGAACATTCCATTGGTTTCCATGGTGATTCTGGGGTAAAGTTCTAAACGTGATGTAATCAGCAGGAACATTCCATTGGTTTCCATGGTGATTCTGAGGGGAAAAGTTCTAAATGTGATGTAATTAGCAGGAACATTCCATTGGTTTCCATGGTGAGTCTTTCATAAGGCTTACTGAGTATCATGGGATGCGTAGTTCCCAAACTGCAGCGCCAAGGGTAGCCCTCGGTGAGCTAGCCGCACAAATCACGGATAAATAACCAAACTGGAAGAATTCTCTGATTTTTGCAATTTCGAGTTATTGAGGGGTGTGGTATCTGCAGACCGCGGATTAGATGATGTGGAATAAATGTTACTGTGTTTTCTCAGGAGACAGACAGTGGACAGGGAAAAGCTGAGAAGGGTCTGCCGGCAGGAGGTTGTGCAATGTGATCCACACTCAGAGACTCCAGAGGTAATAAACCATCTGGAACCACTTACCCCCCTGACCTGGCATAGCACAGATATCCTGAACCCAGTGACTGCTACAGGAATGCAAACTTCTTCACCACAACTCCCATCACCTTGCTAATTACTATGCCACGGATACATGCCCACAGATAGCTGTCCCTAATTACTAAGCCACAGCTACCTACCTCTGCCCTAATTACTGAGCCACAGCCACCCATCTCTGTCCTAATTACTGAGTCACAGCCACCCATCTCCGTCCTAATTACTGAGTCACAGCCACCCATCTCCGTCCTAATTACTGAGTCACAGCCACCCATCTCCGTCCTAATAACTGAGTCACAGCCACCCACCTTTGCCCTAATTACTGAGTCACAGCCACCCATCTCTGTCCTAATTACTGAGTCACAGCCACCCATCTCTGCCCTAATAACTGAGTCACAGCCACCCATCTCTGCCCTAATAACTGAGTCACAGCCACCCATCTCTGCCCTAATTACTGAGTCACAGCCACCCATCTCTGTCCTAATTACTGAGTCACAGCCACCCATCTCTGTCCTAATTACTGAGTCACAGCCACCCATCTCTGTCCTAATTACTGAGCCACAGCCACCCATCTCTGTCCTAATTACTGAGTCACAGCCACCCATCTCTGTCCTAATTACTGAGTCACAGCCACCCATCTCTGTCCTAATTACTGAGTCACAGCCACCCATCTCTGCCCTAATTACTGAGTCACAGCCACCCATCTCTGCCCTAATTACTGAGTCCCAGCCACCCATCTCTGTCCTAATTACTGAGTCCCAGCCACCCATCTCTGTCCTAATTACTGAGTCCCAGCCACCCATCTCTGCCCTTATTACTGAGTCACAGCCACCCATCTCTGCCCTAATTACTGAGTCACAGCCACCCATCTCTGCCCTAATTACTGAGCCACAGCCATCCATCTCTGCCCTAATCACTGAGTCACAGCCACCCATCTCTGTCCTAATTACTGAGTCACAGCCACCCATCTCTGTCCTAATTACTGAGTCACAGCCACCCATCTCTGTCCTAATTACTGAGTCACAGCCACCCATCTCTGCCCTAATTACTGAGTCACAGCCACCCATCTCTGCCCTAATTACTGAGTCACAGCCACCCATCTCTGCCCTAATTACTGAGTCACAGCCATCCATCTCTGCCCTAATCACTGAGTCACAGCCACTCATCTCTGCCCTAATTACTGAGTCACAGCCACCCATCTCTGTCCTAATTACTGAGTCACAGCCACCCATCTCTGCCCTTATTACTGAGTCACAGCCACCCATCTCTGCCCTAATTACTGAGTCACAGCCACTCATCTCTGCCCTAATTACTAGTCACAGCCACCCATCTCTGTCCTAATTATTGAGTCACAGCCACCCATCTCTGCCCTAATTACTGAGCCACAGCCATCCATCTCTGCCCTAATCACTGAGTCACAGCCACCATCTCTGCCCTAATTACTGAGCCACAGCCACCCATCTCTGCCATAATTACTGAGTCACAGCCACCCATCTCTGCCCTAATTACTGAGTCACAGCCACCCATCTCTGCCCTAATTACTGAGTCACAGCCACCCATCTCTGTTCTAATTACTGAGTCACAGCCACCCATCTCTGCCCTAATTACTTAGTCACAGCCACCCATCTCTGCCCTTATTACTTAGTCACAGCCACCCATCTCTGCCCTAATTACTGAGCCACAGCCATCCATCTCTGCCCTAATCACTGAGTCACAGCCACCCATCTCTGCCCTAATTACTGAGCCACAGCCACCCATCTCTGCCCTAATTACTGAGTCACAGCCACCCATCTCTGCCCTAATTACTGAGTCACAGCCACCCATCTCTGCCCTAATTACTGAGTCACAGCCACCCATCTCTGTCCTAATTACTGAGTCACAGCCACCCATCTCTGTCCTAATTACTGAGTCACAGCCACCCATCTCTGCCCTAATTACTGAGTCACAGCCACCCATCTCTGCCCTAATTACTGAGTCACAGCCATCCATCTCTGCCCTAATCACTGAGTCACAGCCACTCATCTCTGCCCTAATTACTGAGTCACAGCCACCCATCTCTGTCCTAATTACTGAGTCACAGCCACCCATCTCTGCCCTTATTACTGAGTCACAGCCACCCATCTCTGCCCTAATTACTGAGTCACAGCCACTCATCTCTGCCCTAATTACTAGTCACAGCCACCCATCTCTGTCCTAATTATTGAGTCACAGCCACCCATCTCTGCCCTAATTACTGAGCCACAGCCATCCATCTCTGCCCTAATCACTGAGTCACAGCCACCCATCTCTGCCCTAATTACTGAGCCACAGCCACCCATCTCTGCCCTAATTACTGAGTCACAGCCACCCATCTCTGCCCTAATTACTGAGTCACAGCCACCCATCTCTGTTCTAATTACTGAGTCACAGCCACCCATCTCTGCCCTAATTACTTAGTCACAGCCACCCATCTCTGCCCTTATTACTTAGTCACAGCCACCCATCTCTGTCCTAATTACTGAGTCACAGCCACCCATCTCTGTTCTAATTACTGAGTCACAGCCACCCATCTCTGCCCTAATTACTGAGTCACAGCCACCCATCTCTGCCCTAATTACTGAGTCCCAGCCACCCATCTCTGCCCTTATTACTGAGTCACAGCCACCCATCTCTGCCCTAATTACTGAGTCACAGCCACCCATCTCTGCCCTAATTACTGAGTCACAGTCACCCATCTCTGCCCTAATTACTGAGTCACAGTCACCCATCTCTGCCCTAATTACTGAGTCACAGCCACCCATCTCTGCCCTAATTACTGAGTCACAGTCACCCATCTCTTCCCTAATTACTGAGTCACAGCCACCCATCTCTGCCCTAATTACTGAGTCACAGCCACCCATCTCTGCCCTAATTACTGAGTCACAGCCACCCATCTCTGTTCTAATTACTGAGTCACAGCCACCCATCTCTGCCCTAATTACTTAGTCACAGCCACCCATCTCTGCCCTTATTACTTAGTCACAGCCACCCATCTCTGCCCTAATTACTTAGTCACAGCCACCCATCTCTGCCCTTATTACTTAGTCACAGCCACCCATCTCTGCCCTTATTACTTAGTCACAGCCACCCATCTCTGCCCTAATTACTTAGTCACAGCCACCCATCTCTGCCCTAATTACTGAGTCACAGCCACCCATCTCTGTCCTAATTACTGAGTCACAGCCACCCATCTCTGTTCTAATTACTGAGTCACAGCCACCCATCTCTGCCCTAATTACTGAGTCACAGCCACCCATCTCTGCCCTAATTACTGAGTCACAGCCACCCATCTCTGCCCTAATTACTGAGCCACAGCCACCCATCTCTGCCCTAATTACTGAGTCACAGCCACCCATCTCTGCCCTAATTACTGAGTCACAGCCACCCATCTCTGTCCTAATTACTGAGTCACAGCCACCCATCTCTGTCCTAATTACTGAGTCACAGCCACCCATCTCTACCCTAATCACTGAGCCACAGCCACCCATCTCTGCCCTAATTACTGAGTCACAGTCACCCATCTCTGCCCTAATTACTGAGTCACAGTCACCCATCTCTGCCCTAATTACTGAGTCACAGTCACCCATCTCTGCCCTAATTACTGAGTCACAGTCACCCATCTCTGCCCTAATTACTGAGTCACAGCCACCCATCTCTGCCCTTATTACTGAGTCACAGCCACCCATCTCTGCCCTAATTACTGAGTCACAGTCACCCATCTCTGCCCTAATTACTGAGTCACAGCCACCCATCTCTGCCCTTATTACTGAGTCACAGCCACCCATCTCTGCCCTAATTACTGAGTCACAGTCACCCATCTCTGCCCTAATTACTGAGTCACAGCCACCCATCTCTGCCCTAATTACTGAGTCACAGCCACCCATCTCTGCCCTAATTACTGAGCCACAGCCACCCATCTCTGCCCTAATTACTGAGTCACAGCCACCCATCTCTGCCCTAATTACTGAGTCACAGCCACCCATCTCTGTCCTAATTACTGAGTCACAGCCACCCATCTCTGTCCTAATTACTGAGTCACAGCCACCCATCTCTACCCTAATCACTGAGCCACAGCCACCCATCTCTGCCCTAATTACTGAGTCACAGTCACCCATCTCTGCCCTAATTACTGAGTCACAGTCACCCATCTCTGCCCTAATTACTGAGTCACAGTCACCCATCTCTGCCCTAATTACTGAGTCACAGTCACCCATCTCTGCCCTAATTACTGAGTCACAGCCACCCATCTCTGTCCTTATTACTGAGTCACAGCCACCCATCTCTGCCCTAATTACTGAGTCACAGTCACCCATCTCTGCCCTAATTACTGAGTCACAGCCACCCATCTCTGCCCTAATTACTGAGTCACAGCCACCCATCTCTGCCCTTATTACTGAGTCACAGCCACCCATCTCTGCCCTAATTACTGAGTCACAGCCACCCATCTCTGCCCTAATCACTGAGTCACAGCCACCCATCTCTGCCCTAATTACTGAGTCACAGCCACCCATCTCTGTCCTAATTACTGAGTCACAGCCACCCATCTCTGACCTAATTACTGAGTCACAGCCACCCATCTCTGTCCTAATTACTGAGCCACAGCCACCCATCTCTGACCTAATTACTGAGTCAGAGCCACCCATCTCTGTCCTAATTACTGAGTCACAGTCACCCATCTCTGCCCTAATTACTGAGTCACAGCCACCCATCTCTGACCTAATTACTGAGTCACAGCCACCCATCTCTGCCCTAATTACTGAGTCACAGCCACCCATCTCTGTCCTAATTACTGAGTCACAGCCACCCATCTCTGTCCTAATTACTGAGTCACAGCCACCCATCTCTGCCCTAATTACTGAGTCACAGCCACCCATCTCTGACCTAATTACTGAGTCACAGCCACCCATCTCTGTCCTAATTACTGAGTCCCAGCCACCCATCTCTGCCCTAATTACTGAGTCACAGCCACCCATCTCTGACCTAATTACTGAGTCACAGCCACCCATCTCTGCCCTAATTACTGAGCCACAGCCACCCATCTCTGCCCTAATTACTGAGTCACAGCCACCCATCTCTGCCCTAATTACTGAGTCACAGCCACCCATCTCTGCCCTAATTACTGAGTCACAGCCACCCATCTCTGCCCTAATTACCAAGCTATCTGTAATATTCAGCCACATGTTTCTGCTCCCCTAAGCAAGGTACATGTGAGTTACCACACGTGGACTGTATAAAGATTGTATCCACAGGTCAGTCAGCTGCTGAGTGAGTTGAGTTCCACTGACCAGTGGCTTCAGAGGATTGAATTCATTCTGTCTGAGCCGGCGGCCATGCGCAGTCCTGAGGTCATCCGCAGGAATTTGCGTGAAGTTTCCATCTTGGAGAAGGAGGTCAAGTCACGTGGCCTGACGCTGCAAATGCTAGGGGCGAAAGTGAGGGGGTCGAGCTTCCCTGAACGAGCCCTGAGTGAGGAGACGAAGGAGAAGGTGCACGAGGTGAAGGACAGGTGCGTAGAGGGAACGTGGCCAGGAAATATTATGACCTGTATGGGCACAAGTTCAAAAAGAAAGATGAAAAACAAATAAAGAAAAAAAGCCAATGTAAAATACTACATGGAAATAAAAATATGATATAACCACATACCCAGGAAATGAATTAATAAACTAATACAAATGTAAAATCAAGATATAAATAAATAAATGTGATATAAGAAGAAACAAAACTATATTTATAAGTCCAGGTCGTCTGGAAAAATCCCGAAAATCTGTACAAAAAGAAACTCACCATCTAATAAACAATAAACAGACACAGAATGGATCCAGTACTGCAGAATATACTGCAAAGAGTATCAGGTTGTGCCCTCCACCCCCCGCCCCCATCCAAGCCCATGAAAGGAACCTAGCTAAGTAAAGACCCCTCTGAAGCAGTGCGGATCATGGCTGTCGGTCAGAGGATTCACTGGTATGAATGTGCTGAGAATGGCTAACACATCTCCCAGACCTGCTCCATTTCCTGTCATATCAGTGTATTATTCATTTATAGCTCCAGGTTACCCCCGTGAGCTGCTGTCTGGTGACCAAACCCCAGTTCTTCATCCATTACACAATTTTCACAATTAATTATTAACACTTTGTATGATCGTATATGTAGCAGACATTGCCTTATAGCACGTTACACTTAATAGATCTATATATGAAAAGTAAACTACGGTTTCCCCCCCACATGTACATTAAGAAGTATTTCTACCTTATCCTCATACTGGGGCCAATCATATCTTCACACGTCAAAAAGGAAAAGTGTAACGGCTTTTAATACAAGATAAAAATATCTAGAATAGTTTTGGTGGCTGTACGTGGAGCCCATTCACTCACCTTATCGGTGTTTTTTAGGAATCCCTGCGCTCGTTACTTGTCAGTTACTGATATTATTCCCTGCCCCCTCGTGGTATATCCTGTTATACAGTCAGTAAACGGCTCCGTTTGCAGGGTCCAGATGGCGCAGGACGCACTCCGCAGACGCGCCTCCGATCTCAGGGACACCTTGGTGCTGTCTGAATTCATGAAGATTGTCCAGATGGAGGAGGAGAGGAGGAAGAAGGAGATGGTGAGAAGCCATTGGAGTCCTCCCGTGGATGTGGCAGGCGCTGTGGAGGTTGGGAGTCCTCCTGTGGATGTAGCAGGCGCTGTGGAGGTTGGGGTCCTCCCGTGGATGTAGCAGGCGCTGTGGAGGTTGGGGTCCTCCCGTGTATGTAGCAGGCGCTGTGGAGGTTGTGGTCTTCCCATGGATGTGGCAGGCTCTGTGGAGGTCGGGGTCCTCCCGTGGATGTGGCAGGCGCTGTGGAGGTTGGGGTCCTCCCGTGGATGTGGCAGGCACTGTGGAGGTTGGGAGTCCTCCTGTGGATGTAGCAGGCGCTGTGGAGGTTGGGGTCCTCCCGTGGATGTAGCAGGCGCTGTGGAGGTTGGGGTCCTCCCGTGGATGTAGCAGGCGCTGTGGAGGTTGGGGTCCTCCCGTGGATGTGGCAGGCGCTGTGGAAGTTGGGGTCCTCCCGTGGATGTAGCAGGCGCTGTGGAGGTTGGGGTCCTCCCGTGGATGTAGCAGGCGCTGTGGAGGTTGGGGTCCTCCCGTGGATGTAGCAGGCGCTGTGGAGGTTGGGGTCCTCCCGTGGATGTAGCAGGCGCTGTGGAAGTTGGGGTCCTCCCGTGGATGTAGCAGGCGCTGTGGAGGTCGGGGTCCTCCCGTGGATGTAGCAGGCACTGTGGAGGTCGGGGTCCTCCCGTGGATGTAGCAGGCACTGTGGAGGTCAGGGTCCTCCCGTGGATGTAGCAGGCACTGTGGAGGTTGGGGTCCTCCTGTGGATGTAGCAGGCGCTGTGGAGGTTGGGGTCCTCCCATGGATGTAGCAGGCACTGTGGAGGTCGGGGTCCTCCCGTGGATGTAGCAGGCGCTGTGGAGGTTGGGAGTCCTCCTGTGGATGTAGCAGGCGCTGTGGAGGTTGGGGTCCTCCCGTGGATGTAGCAGGCGCTGTGGAGGTTGGGGTCCTCCCGTGTATGTAGCAGGCGCTGTGGAGGTTGTGGTCTTCCCATGGATGTGGCAGGCTCTGTGGAGGTCGGGGTCCTCCCGTGGATGTAGCAGGCGCTGTGGAGGTTGGGGTCCTCCCGTGGATGTAGCAGGCGCTGTAGAGGTTGGGGTCCTCCCGTGGATGTAGCAGGCGCTGTGGAGGTTGGGACCCTCCCGTGGATGTAGCAGGCGCTTTGGAGGTTGGGAGTCCTCCTGTGGATCTGGCAGTTGCTGTGGAGGTTGGGGTCCTCCTGTGGATGTGGCAGTTGCTGTGGAGGTTGGGGTCCTCCTGTGGATGTAGCAGGCGCTGTGGAGGTTGTGGTCCTCCTGTGGATGTAGCAGGCGCTGTGGAGGTTTGGGTCCTCCTGTGGATGTGGCAGGCTCTGTGGAGGTTGGGGTCCTCCTGTGGATGTGGCAGGCGCTGTGGAGGTTGGGAGTCCTCCTGTGGATGTGGCAGGCTCTGTGGAGGTTGGGGTCCTCCTGTGGATGTGGCAGGCGCTGTGGAGGTTGGGAGTCCTCCTGTGGATCTGGCAGGCGCTGTGGAGGTTGGGGTCCTCCCGTGTATGTAGCAGGCGCTGTGGAGGTTGGGACCCTCCCGTGGATGTAGCAGGCGCTGTGGAGGTTGGGAGTCCTCCTGTGGATCTGGCAGTTGCTGTGGAGGTTGGGGTCCTCCTGTGGATGTGGCAGTTGCTGTGGAGATTGGGGTCCTCCTGTGGATGTAGCAGGCGCTGTGGAGGTTGGGGTCCTCCTGTGGATGTAGCAGGCGCTGTGGAAGTTGGGGTCCTCCCGTGGATGTAGCAGGCGCTGTGGAGGTTGGGGTCCTCCCGTGGATGTAGCAGGCGCTGTGGAGGTTGTGGTCCTCCTGTGGATGTAGCAGGGGCTGTGGAGGTTGGGGTCCTCCCGTGGATGTAGCAGGCGCTGTGGAGGTTGTGGTCCTCCTGTGGATGTAGCAGGCACTGTGGAGGTTGGGAGTCATAGAAACATAGAAACATAGAATGTGTCGGCAGATAAGAACCATTCGGTCTATCTACTCTCCCCAATTTTTTTATTTTTTTTTTGAGTACTTTTATTAGTCCCCTGTTCCCGGTCTTATAGCTAGGATAGCCTTGTGTCTATCCCACGCATGCTTAAAATCCTTGACTGTGTTTACCTCTACCACTTCTGCTGGCAGGCTATTCCATACATCCACTACCCTCTCAGTAAAGTAATACTTCCTGATATTACTTTTAAATCGTTGCCCCTCTAGTCCTCCTGTGGATCTGGCAGTTGCTGTGGAGGTTGGGGTCCTCCCGTGTATGTAGCAGGCGCTGTGGAGGTTGGGGTCCTCACGTGTATGTAGCAAGCGCTGTGGAGGTTGGGGTCCTCCCGTGGATGTAGCAGGCGCTGTGGAGGTTGGGGTCCTCACGTGTATGTAGCAGGCGCTGTGGAGGTTGGGGTCCTCCTGTGGATGTAGCAGGCGCTGTGGAGGTTGTGGTCCTCCTGTGGATGTAGCAGGCGCTGTGGAGGTTGGGGTCCTCCTGTGGATGTAGCAGGCGCTGTGGAGGTTAGGAGTCCTCCTGTGGATGTGGCAGTTGTGTTGGAAGTTGGAGTGCTTCTATAGACGTGTCATTTGATGTGGAGTTTTGGAGTCCTCCTGTGGACGTTGCTTTTGATGTGGTGGTGGGAGTCCTCCTGTGGATGTTGCATTTGATGTGTAGGGTTGGAGTCCTCCTGTGGACGTGTCATTTGATGTGTAGGGTGGGAGTCCTCCTGTGGACGTGGCAGATGCACATGCTTGTGGTGTAGTGCTGGAATGCACATATCTCAGTCTCTTCTCTTTCAGGCAGTGTCTGTGGGCGCAGTCCGGGAGGGCCCCTGTGACCTGGGGATAGAGGGACGAGAGTTGTTCAGTCCGCTGGAGGAGCTGCAGGAGGCTGTGGAGATGTTAAATGATGCGGCCATGGAGAGAGAGAAGGCAGTGACCCTGAGCAAGGAGGCCGAGGACCTGCAAAGCGGGGTAAGATCTGAGGGTCACTCACTAGAGGGTTCTGCACCCCCTGACAACATTATACTAGATTAGAGCAGCTACAGTACTCCCATCGTGTAGCCAATCAGAGAGCAGTGTCATTCCTTATGGAGAGGTGTAACCAATCAGAGAGCAGTATCATTCCTTATGGAGAGGTGTAACCAATCAGAGAACAGTATATATAGTTACATAGTAGTTTAAAAAAAACTTGTGTCCTTCAAGTTCAGTTATTTTCTCATTCCGTGTTTACTGCTGTTGATCTAAAAGAAGGCAATTCACTTTTCCAGCCTTTCTTCAAAACTAAAACGTTCCATTCCCTTTATTAGTTTTGTAGTCCTCCTCTGCACTTTCTCTAGTTCCATATTGTCCTTTTTCATAAAAGGCACTCAGAATTGAACCACATATTCAAGGCAGGGTCTTACCCTGGACTTGTAGGCAGAATAATATCTTCCTCCCGTGAGTCAATACCCCGTTTAATACATGGCCTTTGTAGCTGCCAGCTGGCACTGTTCACTAAGTCTATTGTCTACAACTACTCCCAAATCTTTGGGAAACACCATTTAAATTATATGTTGCATTTTATTATTGTACCCAAAATGCATAATTTTATATTTCTCTACATTGAATCTCATTTGCCATTTATTTGCTCAATTACCCAATTTATCCAAAACTTCTTGCAATGGAGACACATTCAGTTCAGACGTTATTACTGTACCTAATTTTGTGTTGTTTGCAACTCTCTATTCGCATTAATAAGCAAATTAAAAAGAAGAGGACCCAGGACAGATCCCTGAGGTACTCCACTTATCACATCTGTCCAATTTGAGAACTTCCCATTTACCACCACTCTTTGCATTCTGTCTTTCAACCAATTGCCAATCCACAAACAAACCTTTCTCCCTAAGCAGTCAATTTGTACAGTAACCTTTTATGTGGAACTGTATCAAATGCATTAGCAAAGTCTAAATATATCACATCCACTGCAGCACCGATATATCTATATTATTACTCACCTCCTCATAGAATGTAATTAAGTTAGTTTGACCAGATCTGTCCTTCACAAAGCCATGTTGGCTCCTACTAATGAGATTACTGTTCAATATGAAATTTTTTATATATTCCCTTAGCAACCCTTCAGACAGTATCCCCACCACAGCTGTCAAGCTTACAGGTCTGTAATTGCCTGGCTGGGATTTTGTTCCCTTTTTAAATATGGGCACCACATCAGCTTTACGCCAATCTATGGGCACCACGCCTGCAATAAAAGAATCCCTGAAAATCAAAAATAACAGTCTGGGCAAGACCTGGCTTAGATCTTTAAGTACCCGTGGGTGTATGCCATCGTACCCCAGGCACTACCGTAACACCGTTTAATGTTTTAACCCCATTCCTTAGGGAGTGGTGTAACCAATAAGAAACCTGTATCATTTCTTAGGAAAAGATGTAACCAACCAGAGAGCAGTATCATTGCTTAGTCAGAGGTGTATCGATTCAGAGAGCAGTATCATTCCTTATGGAGAGGTGTAACCAATCAGAGAGCAGTATCATTCTTTAGGGAGAGGTGTAGCCAATCAGAGAGCAGTATCATTCCTTAGGGAGAGGTGTAGCCAATCAGAGAGCAGTATCATGCCTTAGGGAGAGGTGTAGCCAATCAGAGAGCAGTATCATTCTTTAGGGAGAGGTGTAGCCAATCAGAGAGCAGTATCATTCCTTAGGGAGAGGTGTAGCCAATCAGAGAGCAGTATCATTCCTTAGGGAGAGGTGTAGCCAATCAGAGAGCAGTATCATTCCTTATGGAGAGGTGTAGCCAATAGGAGAGCAGTATCATTCCTTAGGGAGAGTAGTAGCCAATAAGAGAGAAGTATCATTCCTTAGGGAGAGTAGTAGCCAATCAGCGAGCAGTATCAGTAGAAAGTGGTGGGAGGTTGAGGTGTGGTGCACTGTGCAGTGCCTCTCCATAGCCCTTATCATTGTGTCCCCCAGGTGTCGACCCTCTCTCAGATGATCCGCAGGGCTCGGAGCTGGCTGGATGATATAAGGAAGCAGACCGAAGACACTGAGCGGGATTTTGCTGCAGTGAAGAGTCTGACTGACCTGAAAGATCTGCAGGAGCTTTTCATTCAGCACCAGGAGCTTGAGGTGAGGCCTGGTGCTCGCTGGGGTTATTACAGTGAGTCTCTAGGGAAAACCTACCTAAATAGGGAGTGAGCCCTGACCTCCTCTCAGTAAGACCGCAGCTCGAACCATCCACACGATATTCAGGCCAGAGGTCACCTCTCATTGGTTTACACACAGGTCAATCACGAGGTACACAGCCAATGGCTGGGGGCAGACGAGCATCTCTTTTCCTGCTGGAGGTGTGTTTGGGAGATCCAAGCCCCGCCTTATTGGAATGTCAGTGAATTTAGAAGCCCCGCCTCTCCAAGCCCCGCCTTATTGGAATGTCAGTGAATTTAGAAGCCCCGCCTCTCCAAGTCCCGCCTTATTGGAATGTCAGTGAATTTAGAAGCCCCGCCTCTCCAAGCCCCGCCTTATTGGAATGTCAGTGAATTTAGAAGCCCCACCTCTCTCTCCAAGGCCCTCCTTATTGGAATGTCACTGAATTTAGAAGCCCCGCCTATCTCTCCAAGCCCCTCCTTATTGGAATGTCAGTGAATTGAGAAGCCCCGCCTCTCTCTCCAAGCCCTGCCACTCTCTCCAAGCCCCTCCTTATTGGAATGTCAGTGAATTGAGAAGCCCCGCCTCTCTCTCCAAGCCCCTCATTATTGGAATGTCAGTGAATTTAGAAGCCCCGCCTATCTCTCTAAGCCCCTCATTATTGGAATGTCAGTGAATTTAGAAGCCCCGCCTATCTCTCTAAGCCCCGCCTTACTGGAATGTCAGTGAATTGAGAAGCCCCGGTGAAATTAATTTCAATGTAGAAACTACAGGAGAACTGGAACTTGTTTTAAAGTTTTATTGACTTGTTTAATACTGTTTACTCTCAGCAGCAATAATAATGGCTGAATAACCGCAAATGTCACGATTTCTGATCAGAGAGTTATAGACTATCACTAAGATACAAGGATAAGTGTCGGAAAAATTAAGTTCTGTTCAATAGAAAGATTGTGTCAAGTATAGACATTTTAAATATAAATGCTTTAATGAAAGAATATAAATAAAGTACCTTATTGAGTCCTCTTTGCTCTGTATAGCTCTATCAGGGGCGGACATGTTGTTTAGAATCTTTGCTATGTATAGCTCTATCAGGGGACGGACATGTTGTTTAGAATCTTTGCTATGTATAGCTCTATCAGGGGGCGGACATGTTGTTTAGAATCTTTGCTCTGTATAGCTCTATCAGGGGATGGACATGTTGTTTAGAATCTTTGCTCTGTATAGCTCTATCAGGGGTGGACATGGTTAGAATCTTTGCTATGTATAGCTCTATCAGGGGGCAGACATGTTGTTTAGAATCTTTGCTCTGTATAGCTCTATCAGGGGGCAGACATGTTGTTTAGAATCTTTGCTCTGTATAGCTCTATCAGGGGGCGGACATGTTGTTTAGAATCTTTGCTCTGTATAGCTCTATCAGGGACGGACATGTTGTTTAGAATCTTTGCTCTGTATAGCTCTAACAGGGGCGGACATGTTGTTTAGAATCTTTGCTCTGTATAGCTCTATCAGGGGTGGACATGGTTAGAATCTTTGCTATGTATAGCTCTATCAGGGGGCAGACATGTTGTTTAGAATCTTTGCTCTGTATAGCTCTATCAGGGGGCAGACATGTTGTTTAGAATCTTTGCTCTGTATAGCTCTATCAGGGGGCGGACATGTTGTTTAGAATCTTTGCTCTGTATAGCTCTATCAGGGACGGACATGTTGTTTAGAATCTTTGCTCTGTATAGCTCTAACAGGGGCGGACATGTTGTTTAGAATCTTTGCTCTGTATAGCTCTATCAGGGGGCGGACATGGTTAGAATCTTTGCTCTATTTAGCTCTATCAGGCGGTGGACATGTTGTTTAGAATCTTTGCTCTGTATAGCTCTATCAGGGGGCGGACATGGTTAGAATCTTTGCTCTGCATAGCTCTATCAGGGGGAGGACATGTTGTTTAGAATCTTTACTCTGTATAGCACTATCAGGGGGCGGACATGGTTAGAATCTTTGCTCTGTATAGCTCTATCAGGGGGCAGACGTTGTTTAGAATCTTTGCTCTGTATAGTTCTATCAGGGGCGGACATGTTGTTTAGAATCTTTGCTCTGTATAGCTCTATCAGGGGGTGGACATGTTGTTTTGAATCTTTGCTCTGTATAGCTCTATCAGGGGGCGGACATGGTCAGAATCTTTGCTCTGCATAGCTCTATCAGGGGGAGGACAGCCAATCATTATAATATCAGTTGGTGCATGGATGTAGAGGCCAGCCAATCATAATAATATCAGTTGGTGCGTGGATGTAGAGGCCAGCCAATCATAATAATATCAGTTGGTGCGTGGATGTAGAGGCCAGCCAATCATAATAATATCAGATGGTGCGTGGATGTACAGGCCAGCCAATCACTATAATATTAGATGGTGCGTGGATGTAGAGGCCAGCCAATCATTATAATATCAGGTGGTGCGTGGATGTAGAGGCCAGCCAATCATAATAATATCAGTTGGTGCGTGGATGTAGAGGCCAGCCAATCATTATAATATCAGTTGGTGCGTGGATGTAGAGGCCTGCCAATCATAATAATATCAGGTGGTGCGTGGATGTAGAGGCCTGCCAATCATAATAATATCAGGTGGTGCGTGGATGTAGAGGCCAGCCAATCATTATAATATCAGTTGGTGCGTGGATGTAGAGGCCAGCCAATCATAATAATATCAGGTGGTGCGTGGATGTAGAGGCCAGCCAATCACTATAATATTAGATGGTGCGTGGATGTAGAGGCCAGCCAATCATTATAATATCAGTTGGTGCGTGGATGTAGAGGCCAGCCAATCATAATAATATCAGGTGGTGCGTGGATGTAGAGGCCAGCCAATCATTATAATATCAGATGGTGCGTGGATGTAGAGGCCAGCCAACCATTATAATATCAGGTGGTGCGTGGATGTAGAGGCCTGCCAATCATTATAATATCAGTTGGTGCGTGGATGTAGAGGCCAGCCAATCATTATAATATCAGTTGGTGCGTGGATGTAGAGGCCAGCCAATCATAATAATATCAGGTGGTGCGTGGATGTAGAGGCCAGCCAATCATTATAATATCAGTTGGTGCGTGGATGTAGAGGCCAGCCAATCATTATAATATCAGGTGGTGTGTGTATGTAGAGGCCAGCCAATCATTATAATATCAGTTGGTGCGTGGATGTAGAGGCCAGCCAATCATTATAATATCAGTTGGTGCGTGGATGTAGAGGCCAGCCAATCATTATAATATCAGTTGGTGCGTGGATGTAGAGGCCAGCCAATCATTATAATATCAGTTGGTGTGTGGATGTAGAGGCCAGCCAATCATTATAATATCAGGTGGTGCGTGGATGTACAGGCCAGCCAATCATTATAATATCAGATGGTGCGTGGATGTAGAGGCCAGCCAATCATTATAATATCAGGTGGTGCGTGGATGTAGAGGCCAGCCAATCATTATAATATCAGGTGGTGCGTGGATGTACAGGCCAGCCAATCATTATAATATCAGGTGGTGCGTGGATGTACAGGCCAGCCAATCATTATAATATCAGGTGGTGCGTGGATGTACAGGCCAGCCAATCATTATAATATCAGTTGGTGCGTGGATGTACAGGCCAGCCAATCATAATAATATCAGGTGGTGCGTGGATGTAGAGGCCAGCCAATCATTATAATATCAGTTGGTGCGTGGATGTAGAGGCCAGCCAATCATTATAATATCAGTTGGTGCGTGGATGTACAGGCCAGCCAATCATAATAATATCAGTTGGTGCGTGGATGTAGAGGCCAGCCAATCATTATAATATCAGGTGGTGCGTGGATGTAGAGGCCAGCCAATCATTATAATATCAGGTGGTGCGTGGATGTAGAGGCCAGCCAATCATTATAATATCAGGTGGTGCGTGGATGTAGAGGCCAGCCAATCATTATAATATCAGGTGGTGCGTGGATGTAGAGGCCAGCCAATCATAATAATATCAGTTGGTGCGTGGATGTAGAGGCCAGCCAATCATAATAATATCAGGTGGTGCGTGGATGTAGAGGCCAGCCAATCATTATAATATCAGTTGGTGCGTGGATGTACAGGCCAGCCAATCATTATAATATCAGGTGGTGCGTGGATGTAGAGGCCAGCCAATCATTATAATATCAGATGGTGCGTGGATGTACAGGCCAGCCAATCATAATAATATCAGGTGGTGTGTGTATGTAGAGGCCAGCCAATCATAATAATATCAGTTGGTGTGTGGATGTAGAGGCCAGCCAATCATTATAATATCAGATGGTGCGTGGATGTAGAGGCCAGCCAATCATTATAATATCAGTTGGTGCGTGGATGTAGAGGCCAGCCAATCATTATAATATCAGGTGGTGCGTGGATGTAGAGGCCAGCCAATCATTATAATATCAGGTGGTGCGTGGATGTAGAGGCCAGCCAATCATAATAATATCAGTTGGTGCGTGGATGTAGAGGCCAGCCAATCATTATAATATCAGATGGTGCGTGGATGTAGAGGCCAGCCAATCATAATAATATCAGTTGGTGCGTGGATGTAGAGGCCAGCCAATCATAATAATATCAGTTGGTGCGTGGATGTAGAGGCCAGCCAATCATAATAATATCAGTTGGTGCGTGGATGTAGAGGCCAGCCAATCATAATAATATCAGTTGGTGCTGGATGTAGAGGCCAGCCAATCATAATAATATCAGTTGGTGCGTGGATGTAGAGGCCAGCCAATCATAATAATATCAGTTGGTGCGTGGATGTAGAGGCCAGCCAATCATAATAATATCAGGTGGTGCGTGGATGTAGAGGCCAGCCAATCATTATAATATCAGTTGGTGCGTGGATGTACAGGCCAGCCAATCATTATAATATCAGGTGGTGCGTGGATGTAGAGGCCAGCCAATCATTATAATATCAGGTGGTGCGTGGATGTAGAGGCCAGCCAATCATTATAATATCAGATGGTGCGTGGATGTAGAGGCCAGCCAATCATAATAATATCAGGTGGTGCGTGGATGTAGAGGCCAGCCAATCACTATAATATTAGATGGTGCGTGGATGTAGAGGCCAGCCAATCATTATAATATCAGTTGGTGCTGGATTTAGAGGCCAGCCAATCATTATAATATCAGTTGGTGCGTGGATGTAGAGGCCAGCCAATCATTATAATATCAGTTGGTGCGTGGATGTAGAGGCCTGCCAATCATTATAATATCAGTTGGTGCGTGGATGTAGAGGCCAGCCAATCATTATAATATCAGATGGTGCTGGATGTAGAGGCCAGCCAATCATAATAATATCAGTTGGTGCTGGATGTACAGGCCAGCCAATCATTATAATATCAGGTGGTGCGTGGATGTACAGGCCAGCCAATCATAATAATATCAGGTGGTGCGTGGATGTACAGGCCAGCCAATCATAATAATATCAGTTGGTGCGTGGATGTACAGGCCAGCCAATCATTATAATATCAGATGGTGCGTGGATGTAGAGGCCAGCCAATCATTATAATATCAGGTGGTGCGTGGATGTAGAGGCCAGCCAATCATAATAATATCAGTTGGTGCGTGGATGTAGAGGCCAGCCAATCATTATAATATCAGATGGTGCGTGGATGTAGAGGCCAGCCAATCATTATAATATCAGGTGGTGCGTGGATGTAGAGGCCAGCCAATCATTATAATATCAGATGGTGCGTGGATGTACAGGCCAGCCAATCATTATAATATCAGGTGGTGCGTGGATGTACAGGCCAGCCAATCATTATAATATCAGATGGTGCGTGGATGTAGAGGCCAGCCAATCATTATAATATCAGGTGGTGCGTGGATGTAGAGGCCAGCCAATCATAATAATATCAGGTGGTGCGTGGATGTAGAGGCCAGCCAATCATAATAATATCAGTTGGTGCGTGGATGTAGAGGCCAGCCAATCATAATAATATCAGGTGGTGCGTGGATGTACAGGCCAGCCAATCATTATAATATCAGATGGTGCGTGTATGTACAGGCCAGCCAATCATTATAATATCAGGTGGTGCGTGGATGTAGAGGCCAGCCAATCATAATAATATCAGATGGTGCGTGGATGTAGAGGCCAGCCAATCATTATAATATCAGGTGGTGTGTGGATGTAGAGGCCAGCCAATCATTATAATATCAGATGGTGCGTGGATGTAGAGGCCAGCCAATCATATAAATATCAGTTGGTGCTGGATGTAGAGGCCAGCCAATCATAATAATATCAGGTGGTGCGTGGATGTAGAGGCCAGCCAATCATAATAATATCAGTTGGTGCTGGATGTAGAGGCCAGCCAATCATAATAATATCAGTTGGTGCGTGGATGTAGAGGCCAGCCAATCATAATAATATCAGGTGGTGTGTGGATGTAGAGGCCAGCCAATCATTATAATATCAGATGGTGCGTGGATGTAGAGGCCAGCCAATCAATATAATATCAGTTGGTGCGTGGATGTAGAGGCCAGCCAATCATATAAATATCAGTTGGTGCTGGATGTAGAGGCCAGCCAATCATAATAATATCAGGTGGTGCGTGGATGTAGAGGCCAGCCAATCATTATAATATCAGGTGGTGCGTGGATGTAGAGGCCAGCCAATCATTATAATATCAGATGGTGCGTGGATGTACAGGCCAGCCAATCATAATAATATCAGTTGGTGCGTGGATGTAGAGGCCAGCCAATCATAATAATATCAGTTGGTGCGTGGATGTAGAGGCCAGCCAATCATTATAATATCAGTTGGTGCGTGGATGTAGAGGCCAGCCAATCATAATAATATCAGGTGGTGCGTGGATGTAGAGGCCTGCCAATCATAATAATATCAGTTGGTGCGTGGATGTAGAGGCCAGCCAATCATTATAATATCAGGTGGTGCGTGGATGTAGAGGCCAGCCAATCATTATAATATCAGTTGGTGTGTGGATGTAGAGGCCAGCCAATCATTATAATATCAGGTGGTGCGTGGATGTAGAGGCCAGCCAATCATTATAATATCAGTTGGTGCGTGGATGTAGAGGCCAGCCAATCATTATAATATCAGTTGGTGCGTGGATGTAGAGGCCAGCCAATCATTATAATATCAGGTGGTGCGTGGATGTACAGGCCAGCCAATCATTATAATATCAGGTGGTGCGTGGATGTACAGGCCAGCCAATCATTATAATATCAGATGGTGCGTGGATGTAGAGGCCAGCCAATCATAATAATATCAGGTGGTGCGTGGATGTAGAGGCCAGCCAATCATAATAATATCAGTTGGTGTGTGGATGTAGAGGCCAGCCAATCATTATAATATCAGATGGTGCGTGGATGTAGAGGCCAGCCAATCATAATAATATCAGGTGGTGCGTGGATGTAGAGGCCAGCCAATCATAATAATATCAGTTGGTGTGTGGATGTAGAGGCCAGCCAATCATAATAATATCAGTTGGTGCGTGGATGTAGAGGCCAGCCAATCATTATAATATCAGTTGGTGCGTGGATGTAGAGGCCAGCCAATCATTATAATATCAGTTGGTGCGTGGATGTAGAGGCCAGCCAATCATTATAATATCAGGTGGTGCGTGGATGTAGAGGCCAGCCAATCATAATAATATCAGGTGGTGCGTGGATGTAGAGGCCAGCCAATCATAATAATATCAGTTGGTGTGTGGATGTAGAGGCCAGCCAATCATAATAATATCAGTTGGTGCGTGGATGTAGAGGCCAGCCAATCATTATAATATCAGTTGGTGCGTGGATGTAGAGGCCAGCCAATCATAATATTATCAGTTGGTGCGTGGATGTAGAGGCCAGCCAATCATTATAATATCAGTTGGTGCGTGGATGTAGAGGCCAGCCAATCATTATAATATCAGGTGGTGCGTGGATGTAGAGGCCAGCCAATCATTATAATATCAGTTGGTGCGTGGATGTAGAGGCCAGCCAATCATAATAATATCAGTTGGTGCGTGGATGTAGAGGCCAGCCAATCATTATAATATCAGTTGGTGCGTGGATGTAGAGGCCAGCCAATCATTATAATATCAGGTGGTGCGTGGATGTAGAGGCCAGCCAATCATTATAATATCAGGTGGTGCGTGGATGTAGAGGCCAGCCAATCATTATAATATCAGTTGGTGCGTGGATGTAGAGGCCAGCCAATCATTATAATATCAGTTGGTGCGTGGATGTAGAGGCCAGCCAATCATAATAATATCAGATGGTGCGTGGATGTAGAGGCCTGCCAATCATAATAATATCAGTTGGTGCGTGGATGTAGAGGCCAGCCAATCATAATAATATCAGTTGGTGCGTGGATGTACAGGCCAGCCAATCATAATAATATCAGGTGGTGCGTGGATGTAGAGGCCAGCCAATCATAATAATATCAGTTGGTGCGTGGATGTAGAGGCCAGCCAATCATAATAATATCAGGTGGTGCGTGGATGTAGAGGCCAGCCAATCATAATAATATCAGGTGGTGCGTGGATGTAGAGGCCAGCCAATCATAATAATATCAGGTGGTGCGTGGATGTAGAGGCCAGCCAATCATAATAATATCAGTTGGTGCGTGGATGTAGAGGCTAGCCAATCATAATAATATCAGTTGGTGCGTGGATGTAGAGGCTAGCCAATCATAATAATATCAGGTGGTGTGGATGTAGAGGCCAGCCAATCATTATAATATCAGGTGGTGCGTGGATGTACAGGCCAGCCAATCATTATAATATCAGTTGGTGCGTGGATGTAGAGGCCAGCCAATCATAATAATATCAGTTGGTGCTGGATGTAGAGGCCAGCCAATCATAATAATATCAGTTGGTGCGTGGATGTAGAGGCCAGCCAATCATAATAATATCAGTTGGTGCGTGGATGTAGAGGCCAGCCAATCATAATAATATCAGGTGGTGCGTGGATGTAGAGGCCAGCCAATCATTATAATATCAGTTGGTGCGTGGATGTACAGGCCAGCCAATCATTATAATATCAGGTGGTGCGTGGATGTAGAGGCCAGCCAATCATTATAATATCAGGTGGTGCGTGGATGTAGAGGCCAGCCAATCATTATAATATCAGATGGTGCGTGGATGTAGAGGCCAGCCAATCATAATAATATCAGGTGGTGCGTGGATGTAGAGGCCAGCCAATCACTATAATATTAGATGGTGCGTGGATGTAGAGGCCAGCCAATCATTATAATATCAGTTGGTGCTGGATTTAGAGGCCAGCCAATCATTATAATATCAGTTGGTGCGTGGATGTAGAGGCCAGCCAATCATTATAATATCAGTTGGTGCGTGGATGTAGAGGCCTGCCAATCATTATAATATCAGTTGGTGCGTGGATGTAGAGGCCAGCCAATCATTATAATATCAGATGGTGCTGGATGTAGAGGCCAGCCAATCATAATAATATCAGTTGGTGCTGGATGTACAGGCCAGCCAATCATTATAATATCAGGTGGTGCGTGGATGTACAGGCCAGCCAATCATAATAATATCAGGTGGTGCGTGGATGTACAGGCCAGCCAATCATAATAATATCAGTTGGTGCGTGGATGTACAGGCCAGCCAATCATTATAATATCAGATGGTGCGTGGATGTAGAGGCCAGCCAATCATTATAATATCAGGTGGTGCGTGGATGTAGAGGCCAGCCAATCATAATAATATCAGTTGGTGCGTGGATGTAGAGGCCAGCCAATCATTATAATATCAGATGGTGCGTGGATGTAGAGGCCAGCCAATCATTATAATATCAGGTGGTGCGTGGATGTAGAGGCCAGCCAATCATTATAATATCAGATGGTGCGTGGATGTACAGGCCAGCCAATCATTATAATATCAGGTGGTGCGTGGATGTACAGGCCAGCCAATCATTATAATATCAGATGGTGCGTGGATGTAGAGGCCAGCCAATCATTATAATATCAGGTGGTGCGTGGATGTAGAGGCCAGCCAATCATAATAATATCAGGTGGTGCGTGGATGTAGAGGCCAGCCAATCATAATAATATCAGTTGGTGCGTGGATGTAGAGGCCAGCCAATCATAATAATATCAGGTGGTGCGTGGATGTACAGGCCAGCCAATCATTATAATATCAGATGGTGCGTGTATGTACAGGCCAGCCAATCATTATAATATCAGGTGGTGCGTGGATGTAGAGGCCAGCCAATCATAATAATATCAGATGGTGCGTGGATGTAGAGGCCAGCCAATCATTATAATATCAGGTGGTGTGTGGATGTAGAGGCCAGCCAATCATTATAATATCAGATGGTGCGTGGATGTAGAGGCCAGCCAATCATATAAATATCAGTTGGTGCTGGATGTAGAGGCCAGCCAATCATAATAATATCAGGTGGTGCGTGGATGTAGAGGCCAGCCAATCATAATAATATCAGTTGGTGCTGGATGTAGAGGCCAGCCAATCATAATAATATCAGTTGGTGCGTGGATGTAGAGGCCAGCCAATCATAATAATATCAGGTGGTGTGTGGATGTAGAGGCCAGCCAATCATTATAATATCAGATGGTGCGTGGATGTAGAGGCCAGCCAATCAATATAATATCAGTTGGTGCGTGGATGTAGAGGCCAGCCAATCATATAAATATCAGTTGGTGCTGGATGTAGAGGCCAGCCAATCATAATAATATCAGGTGGTGCGTGGATGTAGAGGCCAGCCAATCATTATAATATCAGGTGGTGCGTGGATGTAGAGGCCAGCCAATCATTATAATATCAGATGGTGCGTGGATGTACAGGCCAGCCAATCATAATAATATCAGTTGGTGCGTGGATGTAGAGGCCAGCCAATCATAATAATATCAGTTGGTGCGTGGATGTAGAGGCCAGCCAATCATTATAATATCAGTTGGTGCGTGGATGTAGAGGCCAGCCAATCATAATAATATCAGGTGGTGCGTGGATGTAGAGGCCTGCCAATCATAATAATATCAGTTGGTGCGTGGATGTAGAGGCCAGCCAATCATTATAATATCAGGTGGTGCGTGGATGTAGAGGCCAGCCAATCATTATAATATCAGTTGGTGTGTGGATGTAGAGGCCAGCCAATCATTATAATATCAGGTGGTGCGTGGATGTAGAGGCCAGCCAATCATTATAATATCAGTTGGTGCGTGGATGTAGAGGCCAGCCAATCATTATAATATCAGTTGGTGCGTGGATGTAGAGGCCAGCCAATCATTATAATATCAGGTGGTGCGTGGATGTACAGGCCAGCCAATCATTATAATATCAGGTGGTGCGTGGATGTACAGGCCAGCCAATCATTATAATATCAGATGGTGCGTGGATGTAGAGGCCAGCCAATCATAATAATATCAGGTGGTGCGTGGATGTAGAGGCCAGCCAATCATAATAATATCAGTTGGTGTGTGGATGTAGAGGCCAGCCAATCATTATAATATCAGATGGTGCGTGGATGTAGAGGCCAGCCAATCATAATAATATCAGGTGGTGCGTGGATGTAGAGGCCAGCCAATCATAATAATATCAGTTGGTGTGTGGATGTAGAGGCCAGCCAATCATAATAATATCAGTTGGTGCGTGGATGTAGAGGCCAGCCAATCATTATAATATCAGTTGGTGCGTGGATGTAGAGGCCAGCCAATCATTATAATATCAGTTGGTGCGTGGATGTAGAGGCCAGCCAATCATTATAATATCAGGTGGTGCGTGGATGTAGAGGCCAGCCAATCATAATAATATCAGGTGGTGCGTGGATGTAGAGGCCAGCCAATCATAATAATATCAGTTGGTGTGTGGATGTAGAGGCCAGCCAATCATAATAATATCAGTTGGTGCGTGGATGTAGAGGCCAGCCAATCATTATAATATCAGTTGGTGCGTGGATGTAGAGGCCAGCCAATCATAATATTATCAGTTGGTGCGTGGATGTAGAGGCCAGCCAATCATTATAATATCAGTTGGTGCGTGGATGTAGAGGCCAGCCAATCATTATAATATCAGGTGGTGCGTGGATGTAGAGGCCAGCCAATCATTATAATATCAGTTGGTGCGTGGATGTAGAGGCCAGCCAATCATAATAATATCAGTTGGTGCGTGGATGTAGAGGCCAGCCAATCATTATAATATCAGTTGGTGCGTGGATGTAGAGGCCAGCCAATCATTATAATATCAGGTGGTGCGTGGATGTAGAGGCCAGCCAATCATTATAATATCAGGTGGTGCGTGGATGTAGAGGCCAGCCAATCATTATAATATCAGTTGGTGCGTGGATGTAGAGGCCAGCCAATCATTATAATATCAGTTGGTGCGTGGATGTAGAGGCCAGCCAATCATAATAATATCAGATGGTGCGTGGATGTAGAGGCCTGCCAATCATAATAATATCAGTTGGTGCGTGGATGTAGAGGCCAGCCAATCATAATAATATCAGTTGGTGCGTGGATGTACAGGCCAGCCAATCATAATAATATCAGGTGGTGCGTGGATGTAGAGGCCAGCCAATCATAATAATATCAGTTGGTGCGTGGATGTAGAGGCCAGCCAATCATAATAATATCAGGTGGTGCGTGGATGTAGAGGCCAGCCAATCATAATAATATCAGGTGGTGCGTGGATGTAGAGGCCAGCCAATCATAATAATATCAGGTGGTGCGTGGATGTAGAGGCCAGCCAATCATAATAATATCAGTTGGTGCGTGGATGTAGAGGCTAGCCAATCATAATAATATCAGTTGGTGCGTGGATGTAGAGGCTAGCCAATCATAATAATATCAGGTGGTGTGGATGTAGAGGCCAGCCAATCATTATAATATCAGGTGGTGCGTGGATGTACAGGCCAGCCAATCATTATAATATCAGGTGGTGCGTGGATGTAGAGGCCAGCCAATCATTATAATATCAGTTGGTGCGTGGATGTACAGGCCAGCCAATCATTATAATATCAGTTGGTGCGTGGATGTAGAGGCCAGCCAATCATAATAATATCAGTTGGTGCGTGGATGTACAGGCCAGCCAATCATTATAATATCAGTTGGTGCGTGGATGTACAGGCCAGCCAATCATTATAATATCAGGTGGTGCGTGGATGTAGAGGCCAGCCAATCATTATAATATCAGTTGGTGCGTGGATGTAGAGGCCAGCCAATCATTATAATATCAGGTGGTGCGTGGATGTAGAGGCCAGCCAATCATTATAATATCAGTTGTTGCGTGGATGTAGAGGCCAGCCAATCATAATAATATCAGTTGGTGCGTGGATGTACAGGCCAGCCAATCATAATAATATCAGGTGGTGCGTGGATGTAGAGGCCAGCCAATCATAATAATATCAGTTGGTGCGTGGATGTAGAGGCCAGCCAATCATAATAATATCAGGTGGTGCGTGGATGTAGAGGCCAGCCAATCATAATAATATCAGGTGGTGCGTGGATGTAGAGGCCAGCCAATCATAATAATATCAGTTGGTGCGTGGATGTAGAGGCTAGCCAATCATAATAATATCAGTTGGTGCGTGGATGTACAGGCCAGCCAATCATTATAATATCAGTTGGTGCGTGGATGTACAGGCCAGCCAATCATTATAATATCAGTTGGTGCGTGGATGTAGAGGCCAGCCAATCATAATAATATCAGTTGGTGCGTGGATGTACAGGCCAGCCAATCATTATGATATCAGTTGGTGCGTGGATGTACAGGCCAGCCAATCATAATAATATCAGTTGGTGCGTGGATGTAGAGGCCAGCCAATCATTATAATATCAGGTGGTGCGTGGATGTAGAGGCCAGCCAATCATTATAATATCAGTTGGTGTGTGGATGTAGAGGCCAGCCAATCATAATAATATCAGTTGGTGCGTGGATGTACAGGCCAGCCAATCATAATAATATCAGTTGGTGCGTGGATGTACAGGCCAGCCAATCATTATAATATCAGTTGGTGCGTGGATGTAGAGGCCAGCCAATCATTATAATATCAGTTGGTGCGTGGATGTAGAGGCCAGCCAATCATAATAATATCAGGTGGTGCGTGGATGTAGAGGCCAGCCAATCATAATAATATCAGGTGGTGCGTGGATGTAGAGGCCAGCCAATCATTATAATATCAGTTGGTGCGTGGATGTAGAGGCCAGCCAATCATTATAATATCAGTTGGTGCGTGGATGTAGAGGCCAGCCAATCATAATAATATCAGTTGGTGCGTGGATGTACAGGCCAGCCAATCATAATAATATCAGGTGGTGTGTGGATGTACAGGCCAGCCAATCATTATAATATCAGGTGGTGCGTGGATGTAGAGGCCAGCCAATCATAATAATATCAGTTGGTGCGTGGATGTACAGGCCAGCCAATCATTATAATATCAGGTGGTGCGTGGATGTAGAGGCCAGCCAATCATTATAATATCAGTTGGTGCGTGGATGTACAGGCCAGCCAATCATTATAATATCAGGTGGTGTGTGGATGTAGAGGCCAGCCAATCATTATAATATCAGTTGGTGCGTGGATGTACAGGCCAGCCAATCATTATAATATCAGGTGGTGCGTGGATGTAGAGGCCAGCCAATCATTATAATATCAGTTGGTGCGTGGATGTACAGGCCAGCCAATCATAATAATATCAGTTGGTGCGTGGATGTAGAGGCTAGCCAATCATAATAATATCAGTTGGTGCGTGGATGTACAGGCCAGCCAATCATTATAATATCAGATGGTGCGTGGATGTAGAGGCCAGCCAATCATTATAATATCAGGTGGTGCGTGGATGTAGAGGCCAGCCAATCATAATAATATCAGTTGGTGCGTGGATGTAGAGGCCAGCCAATCATTATAATATCAGGTGGTGCGTGGATGTACAGGCCAGCCAATCATTATAATATCAGGTGGTGCGTGGATGTAGAGGCCAGCCAATCATTATAATATCAGGTGGTGCGTGGATGTAGAGGCCAGCCAATCATTATAATATCAGTTGGTGCGTGGATGTAGAGGCCAGCCAATCATTATAATATCAGGTGGTGCGTGGATGTACAGGCCAGCCAATCATTATAATATCAGGTGGTGCGTGGATGTAGAGGCCAGCCAATCATTATAATATCAGTTGGTGCGTGGATGTAGAGGCCAGCCAATCATTATAATATCAGTTGGTGCGTGGATGTAGAGGCCAGCCAATCATTATAATATCAGGTGGTGCGTGGATTTAGAGGCCAGCCAATCATTATAATATCAGTTGGTGCGTGGATGTAGAGGCCAGCCAATCATTATAATATCAGTTGGTGCGTGGATGTAGAGGCCAGCCAATCATTATAATATCAGTTGGTGCGTGGATGTAGAGGCCAGCCAATCATTATAATATCAGTTGGTGCGTGGATGTAGAGGCCAGCCAATCATTATAATATCAGTTGGTGTGTGGATGTAGAGGCCAGCCAATCATTATAATATCAGGTGGTGCGTGGATGTAGAGGCCAGCCAATCATTATAATATCAGGTGGTGCGTGGATGTAGAGGCCAGCCAATCATTATAATATCAGTTGGTGTGTGGATGTAGAGGCCAGCCAATCATTATAATATCAGTTGGTGCGTGGATGTAGAGGCCAGCCAATCATTATAATATCAGGTGGTGCGTGGATGTAGAGGCCAGCCAATCATTATAATATCAGGTGGTGCGTGGATGTAGAGGCCAGCCAATCATTATAATATCAGTTGGTGCGTGGATGTAGAGGCCAGCCAATCATTATAATATCAGGTGGTGCGTGGATGTAGAGGCCAGCCAATCATTATAATATCAGGTGGTGCGTGGATGTAGAGGCCAGCCAATCATAATAATATCAGTTGGTGCGTGGATGTAGAGGCCAGCCAATCATAATAATATCAGTTGGTGCGTGGATGTAGAGGCCAGCCAATCATTATAATATCAGTTGGTGTGTGGATGTAGAGGCCAGCCAATCATAATAATATCAGTTGGTGCGTGGATGTAGAGGCCAGCCAATCATAATAATATCAGATGGTGCGTGGATGTAGAGGCCAGCCAATCATAATAATATCAGTTGGTGCGTGGATGTAGAGGCCAGCCAATCATTATAATATCAGGTGGTGCGTGGATGTAGAGGCCAGCCAATCATAATAATATCAGTTGGTGCGTGGATGTAGAGGCCAGCCAATCATAATAATATCAGTTGGTGCGTGGATGTAGAGGCCAGCCAATCATTATAATATCAGTTGGTGTGTGGATGTAGAGGCCAGCCAATCATAATAATATCAGTTGGTGCGTGGATGTAGAGGCCAGCCAATCATAATAATATCAGATGGTGCGTGGATGTAGAGGCCAGCCAATCATAATAATATCAGTTGGTGCGTGGATGTAGAGGCCAGCCAATCATAATAATATCAGATGGTGCGTGGATGTACAGGCCAGCCAATCATAATAATATCAGGTGGTGTGGATGTAGAGGCCAGCCAATCATTATAATATCAGATGGTGCGTGGATGTACAGGCCAGCCAATCATTATAATATCAGGTGGTGCGTGTATGTAGAGGCCAGCCAATCATTATAATATCAGGTGGTGCGTGGATGTAGAGGCCAGCCAATCATTATAATATCAGGTGGTGCGTGGATGTAGAGGCCAGCCAATCATTATAATATCAGGTGGTGCGTGGATGTAGAGGCCAGCCAATCATTATAATATCAGGTGGTGCGTGGATGTAGAGGCCAGCCAATCATTATAATATCAGGTGGTGCGTGGATGTAGAGGCCAGCCAATCATTATAATATCAGGTGGTGCGTGGATGTAGAGGCCAGCCAATCATTATAATATCAGTTGGTGCGTGGATGTAGAGGCCAGCCAATCATAATAATATCAGTTGGTGCGTGGATGTAGAGGCCAGCCAATCATTATAATATCAGGTGGTGCGTGGATGTAGAGGCCAGCCAATCATAATAATATCAGGTGGTGCGTGGATGTAGAGGCCAGCCAATCATTATAATATCAGGTGGTGCGTGGATGTACAGGCCAGCCAATCATTATAATATCAGGTGGTGTGTGGATGTACAGGCCAGCCAATCATTATAATATCAGTTGGTGCGTGGATGTAGAGGCCAGCCAATCATAATAATATCAGGTGGTGCGTGGATGTAGAGGCCAGCCAATCATTATAATATCAGGTGGTGCGTGGATGTACAGGCCAGCCAATCATTATAATATCATGTGGTGCGTGGATGTAGAGGCCAGCCAATCATAATAATATCAGATGGTGCGTGGATGTAGAGGCCAGCCAATCATTATAATATCAGGTGGTGCGTGGATGTAGAGGCCAGCCAATCATTATAATATCAGGTGGTGCGTGGATGTAGAGGCCAGCCAATCATAATAATATCAGTTGGTGCGTGGATGTAGAGGCCAGCCAATCATAATAATATCAGTTGGTGCGTGGATGTAGAGGCCAGCCAATCATAATAATATCAGGTGGTGCGTGGATGTAGAGGCCAGCCAATCATTATAATATCAGTTGGTGTGTGGATGTAGAGGCCAGCCAATCATTATAATATCAGGTGGTGCGTGGATGTAGAGGCCAGCCAATCATTATAATATCAGTTGGTGCGTGGATGTAGAGGCCAGCCAATCATTATAATATCAGGTGGTGCGTGGATGTAGAGGCCAGCCAATCATAATAATATCAGTTGGTGCGTGGATGTAGAGGCCAGCCAATCATTATAATATCAGTTGGTGCGTGGATGTAGAGGCCAGCCAATCATTATAATATCAGGTGGTGCGTGGATGTAGAGGCCAGCCAATCATTATAATATCAGTTGGTGCGTGGATGTACAGGCCAGCCAATCATTATAATATCAGGTGGTGCGTGGATGTAGAGGCCAGCCAATCATAATAATATCAGTTGGTGCGTGGATGTACAGGCCAGCCAATCATAATAATATCAGGTGGTGTGTGGATGTAGAGGCCAGCCAATCATTATAATATCAGGTGGTGCGTGGATGTACAGGCCAGCCAATCATTATAATATCAGTTGGTGCGTGGATGTAGAGGCCAGCCAATCATTATAATATCAGTTGGTGCGTGGATGTAGAGGCCAGCCAATCATTATAATATCAGTTGGTGCGTGGATGTAGAGGCCAGCCAATCATTATAATATCAGTTGGTGCGTGGATGTACAGGCCAGCCAATCATAATAATATCAGTTGGTGCGTGGATGTAGAGGCCAGCCAATCATTATAATATCAGGTGGTGCGTGGATGTAGAGGCCAGCCAATCATTATAATATCAGGTGGTGCGTGGATGTACAGGCCAGCCAATCATTATAATATCAGTTGGTGCGTGGATGTAGAGGCCAGCCAATCATTATAATATCAGGTGGTGCGTGGATGTAGAGGCCAGCCAATCATTATAATATCAGGTGGTGCGTGGATGTACAGGCCAGCCAATCATTATAATATCAGTTGGTGCGTGGATGTAGAGGCCAGCCAATCATTATAATATCAGATGGTGCGTGGATGTAGAGGCCAGCCAATCATTATAATATCAGGTGGTGCGTGGATGTAGAGGCCAGCCAATCATTATAATATCAGGTGGTGCGTGGATGTAGAGGCCAGCCAATCATTATAATATCAGGTGGTGCGTGGATGTAGAGGCCAGCCAATCATAATAATATCAGGTGGTGCGTGGATGTAGAGGCCAGCCAATCATTATAATATCAGGTGGTGCGTGGATGTACAGGCCAGCCAATCATTATAATATCAGGTGGTGTGTGGATGTACAGGCCAGCCAATCATTATAATATCAGTTGGTGCGTGGATGTAGAGGCCAGCCAATCATAATAATATCAGGTGGTGCGTGGATGTAGAGGCCAGCCAATCATTATAATATCAGGTGGTGCGTGGATGTACAGGCCAGCCAATCATTATAATATCATGTGGTGCGTGGATGTAGAGGCCAGCCAATCATAATAATATCAGATGGTGCGTGGATGTAGAGGCCAGCCAATCATTATAATATCAGGTGGTGCGTGGATGTAGAGGCCAGCCAATCATTATAATATCAGGTGGTGCGTGGATGTAGAGGCCAGCCAATCATAATAATATCAGTTGGTGCGTGGATGTAGAGGCCAGCCAATCATAATAATATCAGTTGGTGCGTGGATGTAGAGGCCAGCCAATCATAATAATATCAGGTGGTGCGTGGATGTAGAGGCCAGCCAATCATTATAATATCAGTTGGTGTGTGGATGTAGAGGCCAGCCAATCATTATAATATCAGGTGGTGCGTGGATGTAGAGGCCAGCCAATCATTATAATATCAGTTGGTGCGTGGATGTAGAGGCCAGCCAATCATTATAATATCAGGTGGTGCGTGGATGTAGAGGCCAGCCAATCATAATAATATCAGTTGGTGCGTGGATGTAGAGGCCAGCCAATCATTATAATATCAGTTGGTGCGTGGATGTAGAGGCCAGCCAATCATTATAATATCAGGTGGTGCGTGGATGTAGAGGCCAGCCAATCATTATAATATCAGTTGGTGCGTGGATGTACAGGCCAGCCAATCATTATAATATCAGGTGGTGCGTGGATGTAGAGGCCAGCCAATCATAATAATATCAGTTGGTGCGTGGATGTACAGGCCAGCCAATCATAATAATATCAGGTGGTGTGTGGATGTAGAGGCCAGCCAATCATTATAATATCAGGTGGTGCGTGGATGTACAGGCCAGCCAATCATTATAATATCAGTTGGTGCGTGGATGTAGAGGCCAGCCAATCATTATAATATCAGTTGGTGCGTGGATGTAGAGGCCAGCCAATCATTATAATATCAGTTGGTGCGTGGATGTAGAGGCCAGCCAATCATTATAATATCAGTTGGTGCGTGGATGTACAGGCCAGCCAATCATAATAATATCAGTTGGTGCGTGGATGTAGAGGCCAGCCAATCATTATAATATCAGGTGGTGCGTGGATGTAGAGGCCAGCCAATCATTATAATATCAGGTGGTGCGTGGATGTACAGGCCAGCCAATCATTATAATATCAGTTGGTGCGTGGATGTAGAGGCCAGCCAATCATTATAATATCAGGTGGTGCGTGGATGTAGAGGCCAGCCAATCATTATAATATCAGGTGGTGCGTGGATGTACAGGCCAGCCAATCATTATAATATCAGTTGGTGCGTGGATGTAGAGGCCAGCCAATCATTATAATATCAGATGGTGCGTGGATGTAGAGGCCAGCCAATCATTATAATATCAGGTGGTGCGTGGATGTAGAGGCCAGCCAATCATTATAATATCAGGTGGTGCGTGGATGTAGAGGCCAGCCAATCATTATAATATCAGATGGTGCGTGGATGTAGAGGCCAGCCAATCATAATAATATCAGTTGGTGCGTGGATGTAGAGGCCAGCCAATCATTATAATATCAGATGGTGCGTGGATGTAGAGGCCAGCCAATCATTATAATATCAGGTGGTGCGTGGATGTAGAGGCCAGCCAATCATTATAATATCAGGTGGTGCGTGGATGTAGAGGCCAGCCAATCATTATAATATCAGGTGGTGCGTGGATGTAGAGGCCAGCCAATCATTATAATATCAGGTGGTGCGTGGATGTAGAGGCCAGCCAATCATTATAATATCAGGTGGTGCGTGGATGTAGAGGCCAGCCAATCATTATAATATCAGTTGGTGCGTGGATGTAGAGGCCAGCCAATCATTATAATATCAGTTGGTGCGTGGATGTAGAGGCCAGCCAATCATTATAATATCAGGTGGTGCGTGGATGTACAGGCCAGCCAATCATTATAATATCAGGTGGTGCTGGATGTAGAGGCCAGCCAATCATAATAATATCAGGTGGTGCGTGGATGTAGAGGCCAGCCAATCATTATAATATCAGGTGGTGCTGGATGTAGAGGCCAGCCAATCATAATAATATCAGGTGGTGCGTGGATGTAGAGGCCAGCCAATCATTATAATATCAGGTGGTGCTGGATGTAGAGGCCAGCCAATCATAATAATATCAGGTGGTGCGTGGATGTACAGGCCAGCCAATCATTATAATATCAGGTGGTGCGTGGATGTAGAGGCCAGCCAATCATTATAATATCAGGTGGTGCGTGGATGTAGAGGCCAGCCAATCATTATAATATCAGGTGGTGCGTGGATGTAGAGGCCAGCCAATCATTATAATATCAGGTGGTGCGTGGATGTAGAGGCCAGCCAATCATTATAATATCAGTTGGTGCGTGGATGTAGAGGCCAGCCAATCATTATAATATCAGTTGGTGCGTGGATGTAGAGGCCAGCCAATCATTATAATATCAGGTGGTGCGTGGATGTACAGGCCAGCCAATCATTATAATATCAGATGGTGCGTGGATGTAGAGGCCAGCCAATCATAATAATATCAGTTGGTGCGTGGATGTAGAGGCCAGCCAATCATTATAATATCAGTTGGTGCGTGGATGTAGAGGCCAGCCAATCATAATAATATCAGTTGGTGCATGGATGTAGAGGCCAGCCAATCATAATAATATCAGGTGGTGCGTGGATGTAGAGGCCAGCCAATCATTATAATATCAGTTGGTGCGTGGATGTAGAGGCCAGCCAATCATTATAATATCAGTTGGTGCATGGATGTAGAGGCCAGCCAATCATAATAATATCAGTTGGTGCGTGGATGTACAGGCCAGCCAATCATTATAATATCAGGTGGTGCGTGGATGTAGAGGCCAGCCAATCATAATAATATCAGTTGGTGCGTGGATGTAGAGGCCAGCCAATCATAATAATATCAGTTGGTGCGTGGATGTAGAGGCCAGCCAATCATAATAATATCAGGTGGTGCGTGGATGTAGAGGCCAGCCAATCATTATAATATCAGTTGGTGCGTGGATGTACAGGCCAGCCAATCATTATAATATCAGGTGGTGCGTGGATGTAGAGGCCAGCCAATCATAATAATATCAGGTGGTGCGTGGATGTAGAGGCCAGCCAATCATTATAATATCAGGTGGTGCGTGGATGTAGAGGCCAGCCAATCATTATAATATCAGTTGGTGCGTGGATGTAGAGGCCAGCCAATCATTATAATATCAGGTGGTGCGTGGATGTAGAGGCCAGCCAATCATTATAATATCAGGTGGTGCGTGGATGTACAGGCCAGCCAATCATAATAATATCAGGTGGTGCGTGGATGTAGAGGCCAGCCAATCATAATAATATCAGTTGGTGCGTGGATGTAGAGGCCAGCCAATCATAATAATATCAGGTGGTGCGTGGATGTAGAGGCCAGCCAATCATAATAATATCAGTTGGTGCGTGGATGTACAGGCCAGCCAATCATAATAATATCAGTTGGTGCGTGGATGTAGAGGCCAGCCAATCATAATAATATCAGTTGGTGCGTGGATGTAGAGGCCAGCCAATCATAATAATATCAGGTGGTGCGTGGATGTAGAGGCCAGCCAATCATTATAATATCAGTTGGTGCGTGGATGTAGAGGCCAGCCAATCATAATAATATCAGGTGGTGTGTGGATGTAGAGGCCAGCCAATCATTATAATATCAGGTGGTGCGTGGATGTAGAGGCCAGCCAATCATAATAATATCAGGTGGTGCGTGGATGTAGAGGCCAGCCAATCATAATAATATCAGGTGGTGCGTGGATGTAGAGGCCAGCCAATCATAATAATATCAGGTGGTGCGTGGATGTAGAGGCCAGCCAATCATAATAATATCAGTTGGTGCGTGGATGTAGAGGCCAGCCAATCATTATAATATCAGATGGTGCGTGGATGTACAGGCCAGCCAATCATAATAATATCAGGTGGTGTGTGTATGTAGAGGCCAGCCAATCATTATAATATCAGGTGGTGCGTGGATGTAGAGGCCAGCCAATCGTAATAATATCAGTTGGTGCGTGGATGTAGAGGCCAGCCAATCGTAATAATATCAGTTGGTGCGTGGATGTAGAGGCCAGCCAATCATTATAATATCAGGTGGTGTGTGGATGTAGAGGCCAGCCAATCATAATAATATCAGTTGGTGCTGGATGTAGAGGCCAGCCAATCATTATAATATCAGGTGGTGCGTGGATGTACAGGCCAGCCAATCATAAAAATATCAGTTGGTGCTGGATGTACAGGCCAGCCAATCATTATAATATCAGTTGGTGCGTGGATGTAGAGGCCAGCCAATCATTATAATATCAGTTGGTGCGTGGATGTAGAGGCCAGCCAATCATAAAAATATCAGTTGGTGCTGGATGTACAGGCCAGCCAATCATTATAATATCAGTTGGTGCGTGGATGTAGAGGCCAGCCAATCATTATAATATCAGTTGGTGCGTGGATGTAGAGGCCAGCCAATCATAATAATATCAGGTGGTGCGTGGATGTAGAGGCCAGCCAATCATTATAATATCAGGTGGTGCGTGGATGTAGAGGCCAGCCAATCATAATAATATCAGTTGGTGTGTGGATGTAGAGGCCAGCCAATCATTATAATATCAGGTGGTGCGTGGATGTAGAGGCCAGCCAATCATTATAATATCAGGTGGTGCGTGGATGTACAGGCCAGCCAATCATTATAATATCAGTTGGTGCGTGGATGTACAGGCCAGCCAATCATTATAATATCAGTTGGTGTGTGGATGTAGAGGCCAGCCAATCATTATAATATCAGTTGGTGCGTGGATGTACAGGCCAGCCAATCATAATAATATCAGTTGGTGCGTGGATGTACAGGCCAGCCAATCATTATAATATCAGGTGGTGTGTGTATGTAGAGGCCAGCCAATCATTATAATATCAGGTGGTGCGTGGATGTAGAGGCCTGCCAATCATAATAATATCAGGTGGTGCGTGGATGTAGAGGCCTGCCAATCATTATAATATCAGTTGGTGCGTGGATGTAGAGGCCAGCCAATCATTATAATATCAGTTGGTGCGTGGATGTAGAGGCCAGCCAATCATTATAATATCAGATGGTGCGTGGATGTAGAGGCCAGCCAATCATTATAATATCAGGTGGTGCGTGGATGTAGAGGCCAGCCAATCATTATAATATCAGTTGGTGCTGGATGTACAGGCCAGCCAATCATTATAATATCAGTTGGTGTGTGGATGTAGAGGCCAGCCAATCATTATAATATCAGGTGGTGCGTGGATGTACAGGCCAGCCAATCATTATAATATCAGGTGGTGCGTGGATGTAGAGGCCAGCCAATCATTATAATATCAGTTGGTGCGTGGATGTAGAGGCCAGCCAATCATTATAATATCAGTTGGTGCGTGGATGTAGAGGCCAGCCAATCATTATAATATCAGGTGGTGCGTGGATGTACAGGCCAGCCAATCATTATAATATCAGTTGGTGCGTGGATGTAGAGGCCAGCCAATCATAATAATATCAGTTGGTGTGTGGATGTAGAGGCCAGCCAATCATAATAATATCAGTTGGTGCGTGGATGTAGAGGCCAGCCAATCATAATAATATCAGATGGTGCGTGGATGTAGAGGCCAGCCAATCATTATAATATCAGGTGGTGCGTGGATGTACAGGCCAGCCAATCATTATAATATCAGTTGGTGCGTGGATGTAGAGGCCAGCCAATCATTATAATATCAGGTGGTGCGTGGATGTAGAGGCCAGCCAATCATAATAATATCAGTTGGTGCGTGGATGTACAGGCCAGCCAATCATTATAATATCAGGTGGTGCGTGGATGTAGAGGCCAGCCAATCATTATAATATCAGTTGGTGCGTGGATGTAGAGGCCAGCCAATCATTATAATATCAGGTGGTGTGTGGATGTAGAGGCCAGCCAATCATTATAATATCAGTTGGTGCGTGGATGTAGAGGCCAGCCAATCATAATAATATCAGTTGGGGCGTGGATGTAGAGGCCAGCCAATCATTATAATATCAGTTGGTGCGTGGATGTAGAGGCCAGCCAATCATTATAATATCAGGTGGTGCGTGGATGTAGAGGCCAGCCAATCATTATAATATCAGTTGGTGCGTGGATGTAGAGGCCAGCCAATCATTATAATATCAGGTGGTGCGTGGATGTACAGGCCAGCCAATCATTATAATATCAGTTGGTGCGTGGATGTAGAGGCCAGCCAATCATTATAATATCAGTTGGTGCGTGGATGTAGAGGCCAGCCAATCATAATAATATCAGGTGGTGCGTGGATGTAGAGGCCAGCCAATCATTATAATATCAGTTGGTGTGTGGATGTAGAGGCCAGCCAATCATTATAATATCAGGTGGTGCGTGGATGTAGAGGCCAGCCAATCATTATAATATCAGGTGGTGCGTGGATGTAGAGGCCAGCCAATCATAATAATATCAGGTGGTGCGTGGATGTAGAGGCCAGCCAATCATTATAATATCAGTTGGTGCGTGGATGTAGAGGCCAGCCAATCATTATAATATCAGTTGGTGCGTGGATGTAGAGGCCAGCCAATCATTATAATATCAGGTGGTGCGTGGATGTACAGGCCAGCCAATCATTATAATATCAGTTGGTGCGTGGATGTAGAGGCCAGCCAATCATAATAATATCAGTTGGTGTGTGGATGTAGAGGCCAGCCAATCATAATAATATCAGTTGGTGCGTGGATGTAGAGGCCAGCCAATCATTATAATATCAGTTGGTGCGTGGATGTAGAGGCCAGCCAATCATTATAATATCAGGTGGTGCGTGGATGTACAGGCCAGCCAATCATTATAATATCAGTTGGTGTGTGGATGTAGAGGCCAGCCAATCATTATAATATCAGTTGGTGCGTGGATGTAGAGGCCAGCCAATCATTATAATATCAGTTGGTGCGTGGATGTAGAGGCCAGCCAATCATTATAATATCAGGTGGTGCGTGGATGTACAGGCCAGCCAATCATTATAATATCAGTTGGTGCGTGGATGTAGAGGCCAGCCAATCATAATAATATCAGTTGGTGTGTGGATGTAGAGGCCAGCCAATCATAATAATATCAGTTGGTGCGTGGATGTAGAGGCCAGCCAATCATAATAATATCAGATGGTGCGTGGATGTAGAGGCCAGCCAATCATTATAATATCAGGTGGTGCGTGGATGTACAGGCCAGCCAATCATTATAATATCAGTTGGTGCGTGGATGTAGAGGCCAGCCAATCATTATAATATCAGGTGGTGCGTGGATGTAGAGGCCAGCCAATCATAATAATATCAGTTGGTGCGTGGATGTACAGGCCAGCCAATCATTATAATATCAGGTGGTGCGTGGATGTAGAGGCCAGCCAATCATTATAATATCAGTTGGTGCGTGGATGTAGAGGCCAGCCAATCATTATAATATCAGGTGGTGTGTGGATGTAGAGGCCAGCCAATCATTATAATATCAGTTGGTGCGTGGATGTAGAGGCCAGCCAATCATAATAATATCAGTTGGGGCGTGGATGTAGAGGCCAGCCAATCATTATAATATCAGTTGGTGCGTGGATGTAGAGGCCAGCCAATCATTATAATATCAGGTGGTGCGTGGATGTAGAGGCCAGCCAATCATTATAATATCAGTTGGTGCGTGGATGTAGAGGCCAGCCAATCATTATAATATCAGGTGGTGCGTGGATGTACAGGCCAGCCAATCATTATAATATCAGTTGGTGCGTGGATGTAGAGGCCAGCCAATCATTATAATATCAGTTGGTGCGTGGATGTAGAGGCCAGCCAATCATAATAATATCAGGTGGTGCGTGGATGTAGAGGCCAGCCAATCATTATAATATCAGTTGGTGTGTGGATGTAGAGGCCAGCCAATCATTATAATATCAGGTGGTGCGTGGATGTAGAGGCCAGCCAATCATTATAATATCAGGTGGTGCGTGGATGTAGAGGCCAGCCAATCATAATAATATCAGGTGGTGCGTGGATGTAGAGGCCAGCCAATCATTATAATATCAGGTGGTGTGTGGATGTAGAGGCCAGCCAATCATTATAATATCAGTTGGTGCGTGGATGTAGAGGCCAGCCAATCATAATAATATCAGTTGGTGCGTGGATGTAGAGGCCAGCCAATCATTATAATATCAGTTGGTGCGTGGATGTAGAGGCCAGCCAATCATTATAATATCAGGTGGTGCGTGGATGTAGAGGCCAGCCAATCATTATAATATCAGTTGGTGCGTGGATGTAGAGGCCAGCCAATCATTATAATATCAGGTGGTGCGTGGATGTACAGGCCAGCCAATCATTATAATATCAGTTGGTGCGTGGATGTAGAGGCCAGCCAATCATTATAATATCAGTTGGTGCGTGGATGTAGAGGCCAGCCAATCATAATAATATCAGGTGGTGCGTGGATGTAGAGGCCAGCCAATCATTATAATATCAGTTGGTGTGTGGATGTAGAGGCCAGCCAATCATTATAATATCAGGTGGTGCGTGGATGTAGAGGCCAGCCAATCATTATAATATCAGGTGGTGCGTGGATGTAGAGGCCAGCCAATCATAATAATATCAGGTGGTGCGTGGATGTAGAGGCCAGCCAATCATTATAATATCAGTTGGTGCGTGGATGTAGAGGCCAGCCAATCATTATAATATCAGGTGGTGCGTGGATGTACAGGCCAGCCAATCATAATAATATCAGGTGGTGCGTGGATGTAGAGGCCAGCCAATCATTATAATATCAGGTGGTGCGTGGATGTAGAGGCCAGCCAATCATTATAATATCAGGTGGTGCGTGGATGTAGAGGCCAGCCAATCATTATAATATCAGTTGGTGCGTGGATGTAGAGGCCAGCCAATCATTATAATATCAGGTGGTGCGTGGATGTAGAGGCCTGCCAATCATTATAATATCAGGTGGTGCGTGGATGTAGAGGCCAGCCAATCATTATAATATTAGATGGTGCGTGGATGTAGAGGCCAGCCAATCATAATAATATCAGGTGGTGCGTGGATGTAGAGGCTAGCCAATCATAATAATATCAGGTGGTGCGTGGATGTAGAGGCCAGCCAATCATTATAATATCAGGTGGTGCGTGGATGTACAGGCCAGCCAATCATAATAATATCAGGTGGTGCGTGGATGTAGAGGCCAGCCAATCATTATAATATCAGTTGGTGCGTGGATGTAGAGGCCAGCCAATCATTATAATATCAGATGGTGCGTGGATGTAGAGGCCAGCCAATCATAATAATATCAGTTGGTGCGTGGATGTAGAGGCCAGCCAATCATTATAATATCAGTTGGTGCGTGGATGTAGAGGCCAGCCAATCATTATAATATCAGGTGGTGCGTGGATGTAGAGGCCAGCCAATCATTATAATATCAGTTGGTGCGTGGATGTAGAGGCCAGCCAATCATTATAATATCAGGTGGTGCGTGGATGTACAGGCCAGCCAATCATTATAATATCAGTTGGTGCGTGGATGTAGAGGCCAGCCAATCATTATAATATCAGTTGGTGCGTGGATGTAGAGGCCAGCCAATCATAATAATATCAGGTGGTGCGTGGATGTAGAGGCCAGCCAATCATTATAATATCAGTTGGTGTGTGGATGTAGAGGCCAGCCAATCATTATAATATCAGGTGGTGCGTGGATGTAGAGGCCAGCCAATCATTATAATATCAGGTGGTGCGTGGATGTAGAGGCCAGCCAATCATAATAATATCAGGTGGTGCGTGGATGTAGAGGCCAGCCAATCATTATAATATCAGTTGGTGCGTGGATGTAGAGGCCAGCCAATCATTATAATATCAGGTGGTGCGTGGATGTACAGGCCAGCCAATCATAATAATATCAGGTGGTGCGTGGATGTAGAGGCCAGCCAATCATTATAATATCAGGTGGTGCGTGGATGTAGAGGCCAGCCAATCATTATAATATCAGGTGGTGCGTGGATGTAGAGGCCAGCCAATCATTATAATATCAGTTGGTGCGTGGATGTAGAGGCCAGCCAATCATTATAATATCAGGTGGTGCGTGGATGTAGAGGCCTGCCAATCATTATAATATCAGGTGGTGCGTGGATGTAGAGGCCAGCCAATCATTATAATATTAGATGGTGCGTGGATGTAGAGGCCAGCCAATCATAATAATATCAGGTGGTGCGTGGATGTAGAGGCTAGCCAATCATAATAATATCAGGTGGTGCGTGGATGTAGAGGCCAGCCAATCATTATAATATCAGGTGGTGCGTGGATGTACAGGCCAGCCAATCATAATAATATCAGGTGGTGCGTGGATGTAGAGGCCAGCCAATCATTATAATATCAGTTGGTGCGTGGATGTAGAGGCCAGCCAATCATTATAATATCAGATGGTGCGTGGATGTAGAGGCCAGCCAATCATAATAATATCAGTTGGTGCGTGGATGTAGAGGCCAGCCAATCATAATAATATCAGTTGGTGCGTGGATGTAGAGGCCAGCCAATCATTATAATATCAGATGGTGCGTGGATGTAGAGGCCAGCCAATCATTATAATATCAGGTGGTGCGTGGATGTAGAGGCCAGCCAATCATAATAATATCAGGTGGTGCGTGGATGTAGAGGCCAGCCAATCATTATAATATCAGGTGGTGCGTGGATGTAGAGGCCAGCCAATCATAATAATATCAGTTGGTGTGTGGATGTAGAGGCCAGCCAATCATAATAATATCAGTTGGTGCGTGGATGTAGAGGCCAGCCAATCATTATAATATCAGTTGGTGCGTGGATGTAGAGGCCAGCCAATCATAATAATATCAGGTGGTGCGTGGATGTAGAGGCCAGCCAATCATAATAATATCAGTTGGTGCGTGGATGTAGAGGCTAGCCAATCATTATAATATCAGGTGGTGCGTGGATGTAGAGGCCAGCCAATCATAATAATATCAGTTGGTGCGTGGATGTAGAGGCCAGCCAATCATTATAATATCAGATGGTGCTGGATGTAGAGGCCAGCCAATCATTATAATATCAGTTGGTGTGTGGATGTAGAGGCCAGCCAATCATAATAATATCAGGTGGTGCGTGGATGTAGAGGCCAGCCAATCATAATAATATCAGTTGGTGCGTGGATGTAGAGGCTAGCCAATCATTATAATATCAGGTGGTGCGTGGATGTAGAGGCCAGCCAATCATAATAATATCAGTTGGTGCGTGGATGTAGAGGCCAGCCAATCATAATAATATCAGGTGGTGCGTGGATGTAGAGGCCAGCCAATCATTATAATATCAGATGGTGCGTGGATGTAGAGGCCAGCCAATCATAATAATATCAGGTGGTGCGTGGATGTAGAGGCCAGCCAATCATAATAATATCAAGTGGTGCGTGGATGTAGAGGCCAGCCAATCATTATAATATCAGGTGGTGCGTGGATGTAGAGGCCAGCCAATCATTATAATATCAGATGGTGCTGGATGTAGAGGCCAGCCAATCATTATAATATCAGGTGGTGCGTGGATGTAGAGGCCAGCCAATCATTATAATATCAGTTGGTGCGTGGATGTAGAGGCCAGCCAATCATTATAATATCAGTTGGTGCTGGATGTAGAGGCCAGCCAATCATTATAATATCAGTTGGTGTGTGGATGTAGAGGCCAGCCAATCATAATAATATCAGTTGGTGCGTGGATGTACAGGCCAGCCAATCATTATAATATCAGATGGTGCGTGGATGTAGAGGCCAGCCAATCATTATAATATCAGGTGGTGCGTGGATGTAGAGGCCAGCCAATCATTATAATATCAGTTGGTGCGTGGATGTAGAGGCCAGCCAATCATAATAATATCAGGTGGTGCGTGGATGTAGAGGCCAGCCAATCATTATAATATCAGGTGGTGCGTGGATGTAGAGGCCAGCCAATCATAATAATATCAGTTGGTGCGTGGATGTAGAGGCCAGCCAATCATTATAATATCAGTTGGTGCGTGGATGTACAGGCCAGCCAATCATAATAATATCAGGTGGTGCGTGGATGTAGAGGCCAGCCAATCATAATAATATCAGTTGGTGCGTGGATGTAGAGGCCTGCCAATCATTATAATATCAGTTGGTGCTGGATGTAGAGGCCAGCCAATCATAATAATATCAGTTGGTGCGTGGATGTAGAGGCCTGCCAATCATAATAATATCAGTTGGTGTGTGGATGTACAGGCCAGCCAATCATTATAATATCAGGTGGTGCGTGGATGTAGAGGCCTGCCAATCATAATAATATCAGGTGGTGCGTGGATGTAGAGGCCAGCCAATCATTATAATATCAGGTGGTGCGTGGATGTACAGGCCAGCCAATCATTATAATATCAGTTGGTGCGTGGATGTAGAGGCTAGCCAATCATTATAATATCAGATGGTGCGTGGATGTAGAGGCCAGCCAATCATTATAATATCAGTTGGTGCGTGGATGTAGAGGCTAGCCAATCATTATAATATCAGATGGTGCGTGGATGTAGAGGCCAGCCAATCATTATAATATCAGGTGGTGCGTGGATGTAGAGGCCTGCCAATCATAATAATATCAGGTGGTGCGTGGATGTAGAGGCCAGCCAATCATTATAATATCAGTTGGTGTGTGGATGTAGAGGCCAGCCAATCATAATAATATCAGTTGGTGCGTGGATGTAGAGGCCAGCCAATCATAATAATATCAGTTGGTGCGTGGATGTAGAGGCCAGCCAATCATTATAATATCAGTTGGTGCGTGGATGTAGAGGCCTGCCAATCATAATAATATCAGGTGGTGCGTGGATGTAGAGGCCAGCCAATCATTATAATATCAGTTGGTGTGTGGATGTAGAGGCCAGCCAATCATAATAATATCAGGTGGTGCGTGGATGTAGAGGCCAGCCAATCATTATAATATCAGGTGGTGCGTGGATGTAGAGGCCAGCCAATCATTATAATATCAGGTGGTGCGTGGATGTAGAGGCCAGCCAATCATTATAATATCAGGTGGTGCGTGGATGTAGAGGCCAGCCAATCATTATAATATCAGATGGTGCGTGGATGTAGAGGCCAGCCAATCATTATAATATCAGTTGGTGCGTGGATGTACAGGCCAGCCAATCATTATAATATCAGGTGGTGCGTGGATGTAGAGGCCAGCCAATCATTATAATATCAGGTGGTGCGTGGATGTACAGGCCAGCCAATCATTATAATATCAGGTGGTGCGTGGATGTAGAGGCCAGCCAATCATAATAATATCAGGTGGTGCGTGGATGTACAGGCCAGCCAATCATTATAATATCAGTTGGTGCGTGGATGTAGAGGCCAGCCAATCATTATAATATCAGGTGGTGCATGGATGTAGAGGCCAGCCAATCATTATAATATTAGATGGTGCGTGGATGTAGAGGCCAGCCAATCATAATAATATCAGGTGGTGCGTGGATGTAGAGGCCAGCCAATCACTATAATATTAGATGGTGCGTGGATGTAGAGGCCAGCCAATCATAATAATATCAGTTGGTGCGTGGATGTAGAGGCCAGCCAATCATTATAATATCAGTTGGTGCGTGGATGTAGAGGCCAGCCAATCATTATAATATCAGGTGGTGCGTGGATGTAGAGGCCAGCCAATCATTATAATATCAGGTGGTGCGTGGATGTACAGGCCAGCCAATCATTATAATATCAGGTGGTGCGTGGATGTAGAGGCCAGCCAATCATTATAATATCAGTTGGTGCGTGGATGTAGAGGCCAGCCAATCATTATAATATCAGGTGGTGCGTGGATGTAGAGGCCAGCCAATCATAATAATATCAGTTGGTGCGTGGATGTACAGGCCAGCCAATCATAATAATATCAGTTGGTGCGTGGATGTAGAGGCCAGCCAATCATTATAATATCAGGTGGTGCGTGGATGTAGAGGCCAGCCAATCATTATAATATCAGTTGGTGCGTGGATGTAGAGGCCAGCCAATCATAATAATATCAGTTGGTGTGTGGATGTAGAGGCCAGCCAATCATTATAATATCAGGTGGTGCGTGGATGTAGAGGCCAGCCAATCATTATAATATCAGGTGGTGTGTGTATGTAGAGGCCAGCCAATCATTATAATATCAGTTGGTGCGTGGATGTAGAGGCCTGCCAATCATAATAATATCAGGTGGTGCGTGGATGTAGAGGCCTGCCAATCATTATAATATCAGGTGGTGCTGGATGTAGAGGCCAGCCAATCATTATAATATCAGGTGGTGCGTGGATGTAGAGGCCAGCCAATCATTATAATATCAGTTGGTGCGTGGATGTAGAGGCCCGCCAATCATTATAATATCAAATGGTGCGTGGATGTAGAGGCCAGCCAATCATAATAATATCAGATGGTGCGTGGATGTAGAGGCCAGCCAATCATTATAATATCAGATGGTGCGTGGATGTAGAGGCCAGCCAATCATAATAATCTGATGAAATATCCCGGCCCACGCGTTTCTCTTGTGCAGTACGATATATCTGGTCCTCTCCAGCTGGAGGTGACGCGGCTGGAAGAACAGCTGGACAAACTGCAGGACCTGTCTTCAGAGAAGAGCCGGGGGGTGAAGGCCGAGATTAATGAAACCCTCCAGGATTGGGCTCAGTTACAGGAGCGAGTGCGGGAGAGCAAAGCGCGTTTGCAGAGCACAGACCAGCTGAGAGGGTTCTTCCTGAGCTACTTGGAGATGATGTGAGTGCCAGGAGTCACCGTCTGACACCCCCTTGGGATTATGGTCCTAATATATGATCACACAGAGTGTGTGTCTGGGGGGTTTCGGGGGGTGGGGGATCTGGAGCGCAAGACAAGTTGTGTATAGAGAGATCATTGCAGGAGGGCTGTGTTTTAGAGGTGAGGTAAGAGATATTGAGCTAGATGCAATGCTGGCCGTTACGGTGGTAAAAGGAATACCACGCGTGAAACACTGCTACTGCGATCCCACACATTCAGCATAAATCTGGAACTCACAGAATATAATGCCAGGGGACTGGGAGGGTAATAACCATCTATTTATTGGTGGGGTTTTTATTGGTGGGGTATTTAGCAGTGGGGTATTTGTTGGTGGGGTATTTATTGGTGGGATATTTAGCAGTGCGGTATTTAGCAGTGGGGTATTTATTTGTGGCATATTTATAATGGGGTATTTAGCAGTGGGGTATTTATTTGTGGCATATTTATTATGGGGTATTTAGCAGTGGGGTATTTATTCGTGGCATATTTATAATGGGGTATTTAGCAGTGGGGTATTTATTTGTGGCATATTTATTATGGGGTATTTAGCAGTGGGGTATTTATTCGTGGCATATTTATAATGGGGTATTTAGCAGTGGGGTATTTATTTGTGGCATATTTATTATGGGGTATTTAGCGGTGGAGTATTTATTGGTGGGATATTTAGTGGTGGGGTATTTAGCAGTGGTGTATTTAGTGGTGGGGTATTTATTATGTGGTATTTATTAGTGGGGTATTTAGCAGTGGGGTATTTATTTGTGGCATATTTATTATGGGGTATTTAGCGGTGGAGTATTTATTGGTGGGATATTTAGTGGTGGGGTATTTAGCAGTGGTGTATTTAGTGGTGGGGTATTTATTATGTGGTATTTATTAGTGGGGTATTTAGCAGTGGGGTATTTATTTGTGGCATATTTATTAGTGGGGTATTTGGCAGTGGGGTATTTATTATGGGGTATTAAGTGTAATATTTTGTTCCCGTTCCCCCAGCTCTTGGACAGAAGAGACTAGAGCGCAGATCTTCTCGGAGGCCACGGGTGACAGACTGGTGCCGCTGTGCAGTGAGGAGCTGGAGAGGAGAATCGAAGGGAAACTCCGAGTGTTTGAGTCGCTAGCCGGGGTCGGGTGGCGGTTCATAGGCGAGGGGCATTTCCTTGCACAGACGGTACGTGGCCAGGGACAGCTGAGGTTATATCAGGGATCATTAGCATCATTTCTTAACAGAAAGCACTACAAGACTCTCTGTAGACCTCTTAAAACAGTCTTATAACTTGACATTATGGGATATGTAGTTCGCAAACATCTACAGTGCCAAGGTTAGCCACCAATGGTCTAAAATGACATTGAGGAACACGACAGATAACAGATTCCTTAATATAGTTTTGGTGGTGAGAAAAAAAAAAAATATATATATATATACACATTCCATATATTATTTTAAACATTTTATTCAGAGCTTTTCTGTCCCCCTCCTGTCTTCTGACCAGCAAAGTTAAAGAGTTATTAAACATTAAGGGTTTTATTCTAATATTTACCTGGTCTAATGTGCTGATATAATGATAAGAATCTTCTACTCCAGCACCAACACCTAGTGTAACATCTCTGAGGCTCTGGCTCCCCTCTCTTCTCACGGTCTGCCTGATCCCCTCCTGTCATTATTCACTAACGTCTTACTCTCTCTTACATGACTGACACACAGACGCTAGGAGTGATGGACGGTCGTCAGATCCCTCTTGGGCACAGATGGTCCTTGGAGTGGCAGCTCATAGACAATCTCTTCAAAAACTACCCCTGTCAAGCTAACCAAAGCTTATATTGTGACTGTAGAGAATAAGAAATGATTGCAGACATGCATTAAATAAGGGACAGACACAGTTTGAATGTTGATGACATCACCTTGCAGCTTGATAATTCCCATTATAAAGTAGACACATATTTTTTTATTTGATGCATTTGCAATCCTGCTCACACAATGTATAGATCATTATTTATTCTCTCCAGTCACAGGATTAGCAGCGTTTAGGTGACAGATCCCTTTAAAGTGGGAGTAATGGCCTCCGTAGAGTCTAGTGGCAGCGGGCCGGTGAATGGTGGGGTCATGGAACAGGCTAGGTGGAGAGGACGGCCCGGTGACTCTCTCATTATCCCCCGCAGATCAAGGAGCGCATGGAGGAGCTGCAGGGGATGTTGAGCTGGGTGCTGATGCGATGGCGCTGTAGGAAGCAGCAAAGGATCATGGGACACATAGCTGAAAAACGAAGGGTCAAGGAGGTCTCAAACACCACCTTCGGACCTAAGGTCAGTAGCATGATGTCCTTCACCCACCAGCCGTCCCTGGACTCATACCACCGCCTGGTGCCTGTGTGGATAAGACACATCCTCCAATATGCTTTATGAGCAGTTATGAAATCCTGGACAGAAGAGCTTGCACTTTGTTAGACTCAAGGATTCTCTGTACGGGTGTCCCATGTCTCAGGGTGCTGTCCATATTGTTTCAGGCTGGCTTTAAACAGTCCCTATTGCTGTGTTTTTTGCAGGGACATCCTCCCACCAAGGAGGTCCACCAGGTCACCACCAGCTGCATTTCCCCAGAAGCCTTTGAGAGTCTGGAAGATGTGGGGGGCTCCAGTCACTTGTCTCCCCCCACGAGGGGACCAACACTGCGCAGGTATGGGAGAAAGGCGCACAGTCCCATGTCTCTAGAGGGCCATCTCTCCAAGATCTCTACGGGCAGCGAGGTGGATTTCCAAACAGGGGCCCAGCCGCTGGAGGAAAGCTTAGGGCTAAAGCGTTCAGACGGACCAGTGTGGCTTGAACCCAAAGAGATGCCTTCAGGATCAGAGACCACCATGGGAGAAGACAACTCATACACGGTAAGGTCCTGGAGAAGGTGCAGGATTCCAGATCTCATTGCAGCAGATCCATAACATCATCCAACGAGTATCGGGGGTGTAAGGCTGAAGGTTTATTCTGCTTCCCAAATAAGGATCAGTAGCCAGGGTTCAGCTGGGAAACCTGCTCAATAGAAACTCCACCTTGCACCTGCCAAAGACTGGCTGAGCCTACTGGGATTTGTAGACCACGTCAATCCAGGGCTCCATGGTTCTCGTATTATAGCTAGTGACTGATGGATGATGTGAGTTGTAGTCTGTGAAGTTAGCTCTGGGCTGTGGGTAGATTGGTCTCCACCAGCCTATTCCTGCTTTATTAGTGGCCTTCTCTGTCCTGCCCCGCGGAATGTCACATCTTGTAACTGCCCCACGGAATGTCACATCTTGTAACTGCCCCGCGGAATGTCACATCTTGTAACTGCCCCGCGGAATGTCACATCTTGTAACTGCCCCACGGAATGTCACATCTTGTAACTGCCCCGCAGAATGTCACATCTTGTAAATGCCCCGCGGAATGTCCCATCTTGTAACTGCCCCGCGGAATGTCCCATCTTGGAACTGCCCCGCGGAATATCCCATCTTGGAACTGCCCCGCGGAATGTCACATCTTGTAACTGCCCCGCGGAATGTCACATCTTGTAACTGCCCCGCGGAATGTCACATCTTGTAACTGCCCTGTGGAATGTCCCATCTTGTAACTGCCCCGCGGAATGTCACATCTTGTAACTGCCCCGCAGAATGTCACATCTTGTAACTGCCCCGCGGAATGTCACATCCTGTAACTGCCCCACGGAATGTCACATCTTGTAACTGCCCCGCAGAATGTCACATCTTGTAACTGCCCAGCCGAATGTCACATCTTGTAACTGCCCCGCGGAATGTCACATGTTGTAACTGCCCCGCGGAATGTCACATCTTGTAACTGCCCAACGGAATGTCACATCTTGTAACTGCCCCGCGGAATGTCACATCCTTACTCTGCCCCGCGGAATGTCACATCCTGTAACTGCCCCGCGGAATGTCCCATCTTGTAACTGCCCCGCAGAATGTCACATCTTGTAACTGCCCCGCGGAATGTCACATCTTGTAACTGCCCCGCGGAATGTCACATCTTGTAACTGCCCCGCGGAATGTCACATCTTGTAACTGCCCCGCGGAATGTCACATCTTGTAACTGCCCCGCGGAATGTGACATCCTGTAACTGCCCCTCGGAATGTCACATCTTGTAACTGCCCCGCGGAATGTCACATGTTGTAACTGCCCCGCGGAATGTGACATCCTGTAACTGCCCCTCGGAATGTCACATCTTGTAACTGCCCCGGGGAATGTCACATCTTGTAACTGCCCCGCGGAATGTCACATCTTGTAACTGCCCCGGGGAATGTCACATCTTGTAACTGCCCCGCAGAATGTCACATCTTGTAACTGCCCCGCAGAATGTCACATGTTGTAACTGCCCCGCGGAATGTCACATGTTGTAACTGCCCCGCGGAATGTGACATCCTGTAACTGCCCCTCGGAATGTCACATCTTGTAACTGCCCTGGGGAATGTCACATCTTGTAACTGCCCCGCGGAATGTCACATCTTGTAACTGCCCCGCGGAATGTCACATCTTGTAACTGCCCCAGGGAATGTCACATCTTGTAACTGCCCCGCAGAATGTCACATCTTGTAACTGCCCCGCGGTATGTCACATCTTGTAACTGCCCCGCGGAATGTCACATCTTGTAACTGCCCCGGGGAATGTACCATCTTGTAACTGCCCCGCGGAATGTCACATCTTGTAACTGCCCCGGGGAATGTCACATCTTGTAACTGCCCTGCGGAATGTCACATCTTGTAACTGCCCCGCGGAATGTCACATCTTGTAACTGCCCCGCTGAATGTCACATCTTGTAACTGCCCCGCGGAATGTCACATCTTGTAACTGCCCCGGGGAATGTCACATCTTGTAACTGCCCCGCGGAATGTCACATCTTGTAACTGCCCCGGGGAATGTCACATCTTGTAACTGCCCCGCGGAATGTCACATCTTGTAACTGCCCCGGGGAATGTCACATGTTGTAACTGCCCAGCGGAATGTCACATCTTGTAACTGCCCCGCGGAATGTCACATCTTGTAACTGCCCCGCGGAATGTCACATCTTGTAACTGCCCCGCGGAATGTCACATCTTGTAACTGCCCCGGGGAATGTCACATCTTGTAACTGCCCCGGGGAATGTCACATCTTGTAACTGCCCCGCAGAATGTCACATCTTGTAACTGCCCCGGGGAATGTCACATCTTGTAACTGCCCCACGGAATGTCACATCTTGTAACTGCCCCGCGGAATGTCACATCTTGTAACTGCCCAGCGGAATGTCACATCTTGTAACTGCCCCGCAGAATGTCACATCTTGTAACTGCCCCGGGGAATGTCACATCTTGTAACTGCCCCACGGAATGTCACATCTTGTAACTGCCCCGCGGAATGTCACATCTTGTAACTGCCCCGCTGAATGTCACATCTTGTAACTGCCCCGCGGAATGTCACATCTTGTAACTGCCCCGCGGAATGTCACATCTTGTAACTGCCCCGCAGAATGTCACATCTTGTAACTGCCCCGCCGAATGTCACATGTTGTAACTGTCCCGCGGAATGTCACATGTTGTAACTGCCCCGCGGAATGTCACATCTTGTAACTGCCCAACGGAATGTCACATCTTGTAACTGCCCCGCGGAATGTGACATCCTGTAACTGCCCCGCGGAATATCCCATCTTGTAACTGCCCCTCGGAATGTGACATCTTGTAACTGCCCCGCGGAATATCCCATCTTGTAACTGCCCCTCGGAATGTCACATCTTGTAACTGCCCCGCGGAATATCCCATCTTGTAACTGCCCCTCGGAATGTGACATCTTGTAACTGCCCCGCGGAATGTCCCATCTTGTAACTGCCCCACGGAATGTCACATCTTGTAACTGCCCCGCGGAATATCCCATCTTGTAACTGCCCCTCGGAATGTGACATCTTGTAACTGCCCCGCGGAATGTCACATCTTGTAACTGCCCCGCGGAATGTCACATCTTGTAACTGCCCCGCGGAATGTCACATCTTGTAACTGCCCCGGGGAATGTCACATCTTGTAACTGCCCCGGGGAATGTCACATCTTGTAACTGCCCCGCGGAATGTCACATCTTGTAACTGCCCCGGGGAATGTCACATCTTGTAACTGCCCCGGGGAATGTCACATCTTGTAACTGCCCCGCGGAATGTCACATCTTGTAACTGCCCCGCGGAATGTCACATCTTGTAACTGCCCCGGGGAATGTCACATCTTGTAACTGCCCCGCGGAATGTCACATCTTGTAACTGCCCCGCAGAATGTCACATCTTGTAACTGCCCAACGGAATGTCACATCTTGTAACTGCCCCGCGGAATGTCACATCTTGTAACTGCCCCGGGGAATGTCACATCTTGTAACTGCCCCGGGGAATGTCACATCTTGTAACTGCCCAACGGAATGTCACATCTTGTAACTGCCCCGCTGAATGTCACATCTTGTAACTGCCCCGGGGAATGTCACATCTTGTAACTGCCCCGCGGAATGTCACATCTTGTAACTGCCCCGGGGAATGTCACATCTTGTAACTGCCCCGCGGAATGTCACATCTTGTAACTGCCCCGGGGAATGTCACATCTTGTAACTGCCCCGGGGAATGTCACATCTTGTAACTGCCCCGCTGAATGTCACATCTTGTAACTGCCCCGCGGAATGTCACATCTTGTAACTGCCCCGCGGAATGTCACATCTTGTAACTGCCCCGCGGAATGTCACATCTTGTAACTGCCCCGGGGAATGTCACATCTTGTAACTGCCCCGCGGAATGTCACATCTTGTAACTGCCCCGCGGAATGTCCCATCTTGTAACTGCCCCGGGGAATGTCCCATCTTGTAACTGCCCCGGGGAATGTCACATCTTGTAACTGCCCCGCGGAATGTCACATCTTGTAACTGCCCCGCGGAATGTCCCATCTTGTAACTGCCCCGGGGAATGTCACATCTTGTAACTGCCCCGGGGAATGTCACATCTTGTAACTGCCCCGCGGAATGTCACATCTTGTAACTGCCCCGGGGAATGTCACATGTTGTAACTGCCCAGCGGAATGTCACATCTTGTAACTGCCCCGCGGAATGTCACATCTTGTAACTGCCCCGCGGAATGTCACATCTTGTAACTGCCCCGCGGAATGTCACATCTTGTAACTGCCCCGGGGAATGTCACATCTTGTAACTGCCCCGGGGAATGTCACATCTTGTAACTGCCCCGCAGAATGTCACATCTTGTAACTGCCCCGGGGAATGTCACATGTTGTAACTGCCCAGCGGAATGTCACATCTTGTAACTGCCCCGCGGAATGTCACATCTTGTAACTGCCCCGCGGAATGTCACATCTTGTAACTGCCCCGGGGAATGTCACATCTTGTAACTGCCCCGGGGAATGTCACATCTTGTAACTGCCCCGCAGAATGTCACATCTTGTAACTGCCCCGGGGAATGTCACATCTTGTAACTGCCCCACGGAATGTCACATCTTGTAACTGCCCCGCGGAATGTCACATCTTGTAACTGCCCAGCGGAATGTCACATCTTGTAACTGCCCCGCAGAATGTCACATCTTGTAACTGCCCCGGGGAATGTCACATCTTGTAACTGCCCCACGGAATGTCACATCTTGTAACTGCCCCGCGGAATGTCACATCTTGTAACTGCCCCGCTGAATGTCACATCTTGTAACTGCCCCGCGGAATGTCACATCTTGTAACTGCCCCGCGGAATGTCACATCTTGTAACTGCCCCGCAGAATGTCACATCTTGTAACTGCCCCGCCGAATGTCACATCTTGTAACTGTCCCGCGGAATGTCACATGTTGTAACTGCCCCGCGGAATGTCACATCTTGTAACTGCCCAACGGAATGTCACATCTTGTAACTGCCCCGCGGAATGTGACATCCTGTAACTGCCCCGCGGAATATCCCATCTTGTAACTGCCCCTCGGAATGTGACATCTTGTAACTGCCCCGCGGAATATCCCATCTTGTAACTGCCCCTCGGAATGTCACATCTTGTAACTGCCCCGCGGAATATCCCATCTTGTAACTGCCCCTCGGAATGTGACATCTTGTAACTGCCCCGCGGAATGTCCCATCTTGTAACTGCCCCACGGAATGTCACATCTTGTAACTGCCCCGCGGAATATCCCATCTTGTAACTGCCCCTCGGAATGTGACATCTTGTAACTGCCCCGCGGAATGTCACATCTTGTAACTGCCCCGCGGAATGTCACATCTTGTAACTGCCCCGCGGAATGTCACATCTTGTAACTGCCCCGGGGAATGTCACATCTTGTAACTGCCCCGGGGAATGTCACATCTTGTAACTGCCCCGCGGAATGTCACATCTTGTAACTGCCCCGGGGAATGTCACATCTTGTAACTGCCCCGCGGAATGTCACATCTTGTAACTGCCCCGCAGAATGTCACATCTTGTAACTGCCCAACGGAATGTCACATCTTGTAACTGCCCCGCGGAATGTCACATCTTGTAACTGCCCCGGGGAATGTCACATCTTGTAACTGCCCCGGGGAATGTCACATCTTGTAACTGCCCAACGGAATGTCACATCTTGTAACTGCCCCGCGGAATGTCACATCTTGTAACTGCCCCGGGGAATGTCACATCTTGTAACTGCCCCGGGGAATGTCACATCTTGTAACTGCCCAACGGAATGTCACATCTTGTAACTGCCCCGCTGAATGTCACATCTTGTAACTGCCCCGGGGAATGTCACATCTTGTAACTGCCCCGCGGAATGTCACATCTTGTAACTGCCCCGGGGAATGTCACATCTTGTAACTGCCCCGCGGAATGTCACATCTTGTAACTGCCCCGGGGAATGTCACATCTTGTAACTGCCCCGGGGAATGTCACATCTTGTAACTGCCCCGCTGAATGTCACATCTTGTAACTGCCCCGCGGAATGTCACATCTTGTAACTGCCCCGCGGAATGTCACATCTTGTAACTGCCCCGCGGAATGTCACATCTTGTAACTGCCCCGGGGAATGTCACATCTTGTAACTGCCCCGCGGAATGTCACATCTTGTAACTGCCCCGCGGAATGTCCCATCTTGTAACTGCCCCGGGGAATGTCACATCTTGTAACTGCCCCGGGGAATGTCACATCTTGTAACTGCCCCGCGGAATGTCACATCTTGTAACTGCCCCGCGGAATGTCCCATCTTGTAACTGCCCCGGGGAATGTCACATCTTGTAACTGCCCCGGGGAATGTCACATCTTGTAACTGCCCCGCGGAATGTCACATCTTGTAACTGCCCCGGGGAATGTCACATCTTGTAACTGCCCCGGGGAATGTCACATCTTGTAACTGCCCCGGGGAATGTCACATCTTGTAACTGCCCCGCGGAATGTCACATCTTGTAACTGCCCCGGGGAATGTCACATCTTGTAACTGCCCCACGGAATGTCACATCTTGTAACTGCCCCGCGGAATGTCACATCTTGTAACTGCCCCGCGGAATGTCACATCTTGTAACTGCCCCGCGGAATGTCACATCTTGTAACTGCCCCGCGGAATGTCACATCTTGTAAATGCCCCGCGGAATGTCACATCTTGTAACTGCCCCGCGGAATGTCACATCTTGTAACTGCCCCGCGGAATGTCACATCTTGTAACTGCCCCGCAGAATGTCCCATCTTGTAACTGCCCCGGGGAATGTCACATCTTGTAACTGCCCCGCGGAATGTCACATCTTGTAACTGCCCCGCAGAATGTCACATCCTGTAACTGCCCCGGGGAATGTCACATCTTGTAACTGCCCCGCGGAATGTCACATCTTGTAACTGCCCCGCGGAATGTCACATCTTGTAACTGCCCCGGGGAATGTCACATCTTGTAACTGCCCGCGGAATGTCACATCCTGTAACTGCCCCGCGGAATGTCACATCTTGTAACTGCCCCGCGGAATGTCACATCTTGTAACTGCCCCGCGGAATGTCACATCTTGTAACTGCCCCGCAGAATGTCACATCCTGTAACTGCCCCGCGGAATGTCACATCCTGTAACTGCCCCGCGGAATGTCCCATCTTGTGTATAACTTTCTTGCCTCTTCTCTCCTGTACTTCTCCTTTACCAGCTCTATTCCCCAAAGTCGGTGGGCTCCAGTACCTTTTGGAAACGCTGCCAGGGGCTCTTAGAAAGCACCATTTCTAGTTTAAAGAGAAAGAAAAGAGTTTCACTCCCAGTCGTGGAAGAGGTAACGGCTCCGCCGCAGTGCATGGTGGGATTGCATGGCGTGGTCTTGCTGTGGAGTGAACCGGTGACAGGTGGTGGTGTGATGTGGTTTATAAAGCAACATGGCGCTCCTCAGATCTAATTATTTATTGGCACAGATCGCCAGGAGAATCTGTGCGTTTTATTACTCCTCTCTGATTGGTTGGAATATGACCCATCATGGCTCCCTGTAGTAAAACAGAAACTCTTTGTTTTAAACCTTAGGATTAGATCACAGCAGAGCGATGACCAGACAAGGTGAGAAATAACCATCACAGGTCTGTGAAAGGGCCAAAGGTTGGGGAAGTATAACGACCAGGGGGTTTATATTTCAAATGTGGGGGAACTGCAGGTGTCAGACTACGTTTGATCCATCTTGTAGTGTTTTACCTGTAGTTTGTTTTCATACAGCTGCATGCAAGGAGTCCTCACTGCTCAGTGTGGATGAACTGGTCCTCTTACACTGAGCATGTGCAGTAACAGCTTCATTCAGCAGCTGTGACACATGAATAAACACATCCACTGGAGCAAATAAACACATCCACTGGATCAAATAAACACATCCACTGGATCAAATAAACACATCCACTGGAGCAAATAAACACATCCACTGGAGCAAATAAACACATCCACTGGAGCAAATAAACACATCCACTGGAGCAAATAAACACATCCACTGGAGCAAATAAACACATCCACTGGATCAAATAAACACATCCACTGGAGCAAATAAACACATCCACTGGAGCAAATAAACACATCCACTGGAGCAAATAAACACATCCACTGGAGCAAATAAACACATCCACTGGAGCAAATAAACACATCCACTGGAGCAAATAAATACATCCACTGGAGCAAATAAACACATCCACTGAAAAAAATAAACACATCCACTGGAGCAAATAAATACATCCACTGGAGCAAATAAACACATCCACTGAAACAAATAAACACATCCACTGGAGCAAATAAATACATCCACTGGAGCAAATAAACACATCCATTGGAGCAAATAAATACATCCACTGGAACAAATAAACACACCCACTGGAGCAAATAAATACATCCACTGGAGCAAATAAACACATCCACTGGAGCAAATAAATACAAATACATTTATGTGTCCAGTCTCTCTGGGGGGCGCTATTCACTAAGGTGATATGGGGTGAGGATTTAAATACATTGTATAGGGGCCAAGCTGGTGAGTTTCCCAAACCAAGCAAACTCCCCAGGTTTGTCTCTGCACAATGTATAGCTTAACTGGTGAGATTAAATGTTCATCTCTGTATCAAGACGAGAGAGTCTATACCAAGATATAGGGACTCTGTATCAAGACGAGAGAGTCTATACCAAGATATAGGGACTCTGTATCAAGACGAGAGAGTCTATACCAAGATATAGGGACTCTGTATCAAGACAAGAGCGTCTATACCAAGATATAGGGACTCTGTATCAAGACGAGAGAGAGTCTATACCAAGATATAGGGATTCTGTATCAAGACGAGAGAGTCTATACCAAGATATAGGGACTGTACCAAGACAAGAGAGTTTATACTATGATATAGGGTCTGTATCAAGACGAGAGAGTCTATACCAAGATATAGGGTCTGTATCAAGACGAGAGAGTCTATACCAAGATATAGGGTCTGTATCAAGACGAGAGAGTCTATACCAAGATATAGGGACTCTGTATCAAGACGAGAGAATCTATACCAAGATATAGGGACTCTGTATCAAGACGAGAGTGTCTATACCAAGATATAGGGACTCTGTATCAAGACGAGAGAGAGTCTATACCAAGATATAGGGATTCTGTATCAAGACGAGAGAGTCTATACCAAGATATAGGGACTCTGTATCAAGACGAGAGAGTCTATACCAAGATGTAGGGACTCTGTATCAAGACGAGAGAGTCTATACCAAGATATAGGGACTCTGTATCAAGACGAGAGAGTCTATACCAAGATATAGGGACTCTGTATCAAGACGAGAGAGTCTATACCAAGATATAGGGACTCTGTATCAAGACGAGAGAGTCTATACCAAGATATAGGGACTCTGTATCAAGACGAGAGAGTCTATACCAAGATATAGGGACTCTGTATCAAGACGAGAGAGTCTATACCAAGATATAGGGACTCTGTATCAAGACGAGAGAGAGTCTATACCAAGATATAGGGATTCTGTATCAAGACGAGAGAGTCTATACCAAGATATAGGGACTCTGTATCAAGACGAGAGAGTCTATACCAAGATGTAGGGACTCTGTATCAAGACAAGAGAGTCTATACCAAGATATAGGGACTCTGTATCAAGACGAGAGAGTCTATACCAAGATATAGGGACTCTGTATCAAGACGAGAGAATCTATACCAAGATATAGGGACTCTGTATCAAGACGAGAGAGAGTCTATACCACGATATAGGGACTCTGTATCAAGACGAGAAAAAGTCTATACCAAGATATAGAGACTCTCTATCAAGACGAGAGAGTCTATAGCAAGATATAGGGACTCTGTATCAAGACGAGAGAGTCTATAGCAAGATATAGGGACTCTGTATCAAGACGAGAGAGTCTATAGCAAGATATAGGGACTCTGTATCAAGACGAGAGAGTCTATAGCAAGATATAGGGACTCTCTATCAAGACGAGAGAGTCTATAGCAAGATATAGGGACTTTGTATCAAGACGAGAGAGTCTATAGCAAGATATAGGGACTCTCTATCAAGACGAGAGTGTCTATAGCAAGATATAGGGACTGTACCAAGACGAGAGAGTCTATACCAAGATATAGGGACTCTGTATCAAGACAAGAGAGTCTATAGCAAGATATAGGGACTCTGTTTCAAGACGAGAGAGTCTATACCAAGATATAGGGACTCTCTATCAAGACGAGAGAGTCTATACCAAGATATAGGGACTCTGTATCAAGACGAGAGAGTCTATACCAAGATATAGGGACTCTGTATCAAGACGAGAGAGTCTATACCAAGATATAGGGACTCTGTATCAAGACGAGAGCGTCTATACCAAGATATAGGGACTCTGTATCAAGACAAGAGAGAGTCTATACCAAGATATAGGGACTCTGTATAAAGACGAGAGAGTCTATACCAAGATATAGGGACTCTGTATCAAGACAAGAGCGTCTATACCAAGATATAGGGACTCTGTATCAAGACGAGAGAGAGTCTATACCAAGATATAGGGATTCTGTATCAAGACGAGAGAGTCTATACCAAGATATAGGGACTGTACCAAGACAAGAGAGTTTATACTATGATATAGGGTCTGTATCAAGACGAGAGAGTCTATACCAAGATATAGGGTCTGTATCAAGACGAGAGAGTCTATACCAAGATATAGGGACTCTGTATCAAGACGAGAGAATCTATACCAAGATATAGGGACTCTGTATCAAGACGAGAGTGTCTATACCAAGATATAGGGACTCTGTATCAAGACGAGAGAAAGTCTATACCAAGATATAGGGACTGTACCAAGACAAGAAAGTCTATACCAAGATATAGGGACTGTACCAAGACAAGAGAGTCTATACCAAGATATAGGGACTCTGTATCAAGACGAGAGAGTCTATACCAAGATATAGGGACTCTGTATCAAGACGAGAGAGTCTATAGCAAGTTTATACTATGATATAGGGTCTGTATCAAGACGACAGAGTCTATACCAAGATATAGGGTCTGTATCAAGACGAGAGAGTCTATACCAAGATATAGGGACTCTGTATCAAGACGACAGAGTCTATACCAAGATATAGGGTCTGTATCAAGACGAGAGAGTCTATACCAAGATATAGGGACTCTGTATCAAGACGAGAGAGTCTATACCAAGATATAGGGACTCTGTATCAAGACAAGAGAGTCTATAGCAAGATATAGGGACTCTGTATCAAGACGAGAGTGTCTATACCAAGATATAGGGACTCTGTATCAAGACGAGAGAAAGTCTATACCAAGATATAGGGACTGTACCAAGACAAGAAAGTCTATACCAAGATATAGGGACTGTACCAAGACAAGAGAGTCTATACCAAGATATAGGGTCTGTATCAAGACGAGAGAGTCTATACCAAGATATAGGGACTCTGTATCAAGACGACAGAGTCTATACCAAGATATAGGGTCTGTATCAAGACGAGAGAGTCTATACCAAGATATAGGGACTCTGTATCAAGACGAGAGAGTCTATACCAAGATATAGGGACTCTGTATCAAGACAAGAGAGTCTATAGCAAGATATAGGGACTCTGTATCAAGACGAGAGAGAGTCTATACCAAGATATAGGGATTCTGTATCAAGACGAGAGAGTCTATACCAAGATATAGGGACTGTACCAAGACAAGAGAGTTTATACTATGATATAGGGTCTGTATCAAGACGAGAGAGTCTATACCAAGATATAGGGTCTGTATCAAGACGAGAGAGTCTATACCAAGATATAGGGTCTGTATCAAGACGAGAGAGTCTATACCAAGATATAGGGACTCTGTATCAAGACGAGAGAATCTATACCAAGATATAGGGACTCTGTATCAAGACGAGAGTGTCTATACCAAGATATAGGGACTCTGTATCAAGACGAGAGAGAGTCTATACCAAGATATAGGGATTCTGTATCAAGACGAGAGAGTCTATACCAAGATATAGGGACTCTGTATCAAGACGAGAGAGTCTATACCAAGATGTAGGGACTCTGTATCAAGACGAGAGAGTCTATACCAAGATATAGGGACTCTGTATCAAGACGAGAGAGTCTATACCAAGATATAGGGACTCTGTATCAAGACGAGAGAGTCTATACCAAGATATAGGGACTCTGTATCAAGACGAGAGAGTCTATACCAAGATATAGGGACTCTGTATCAAGACGAGAGAGTCTATACCAAGATATAGGGACTCTGTATCAAGACGAGAGAGTCTATACCAAGATATAGGGACTCTGTATCAAGACGAGAGAGAGTCTATACCAAGATATAGGGATTCTGTATCAAGACGAGAGAGTCTATACCAAGATATAGGGACTCTGTATCAAGACGAGAGAGTCTATACCAAGATGTAGGGACTCTGTATCAAGACAAGAGAGTCTATACCAAGATATAGGGACTCTGTATCAAGACGAGAGAGTCTATACCAAGATATAGGGACTCTGTATCAAGACGAGAGAATCTATACCAAGATATAGGGACTCTGTATCAAGACGAGAGAGAGTCTATACCACGATATAGGGACTCTGTATCAAGACGAGAAAAAGTCTATACCAAGATATAGAGACTCTCTATCAAGACGAGAGAGTCTATAGCAAGATATAGGGACTCTGTATCAAGACGAGAGAGTCTATAGCAAGATATAGGGACTCTGTATCAAGACGAGAGAGTCTATAGCAAGATATAGGGACTCTGTATCAAGACGAGAGAGTCTATAGCAAGATATAGGGACTCTCTATCAAGACGAGAGAGTCTATAGCAAGATATAGGGACTTTGTATCAAGACGAGAGAGTCTATAGCAAGATATAGGGACTCTCTATCAAGACGAGAGTGTCTATAGCAAGATATAGGGACTGTACCAAGACGAGAGAGTCTATACCAAGATATAGGGACTCTGTATCAAGACAAGAGAGTCTATAGCAAGATATAGGGACTCTGTTTCAAGACGAGAGAGTCTATACCAAGATATAGGGACTCTCTATCAAGACGAGAGAGTCTATACCAAGATATAGGGACTCTGTATCAAGACGAGAGAGTCTATACCAAGATATAGGGACTCTGTATCAAGACAAGAGCGTCTATACCAAGATATAGGGACTCTGTATCAAGACGAGAGAGAGTCTATACCAAGATATAGGGACTCTGTATCAAGACAAGAGAGAGTCTATACCAAGATATAGGGACTCTGTATAAAGACGAGAGAGTCTATACCAAGATATAGGGACTCTGTATCAAGACAAGAGCGTCTATACCAAGATATAGGGACTCTGTATCAAGACGAGAGAGAGTCTATACCAAGATATAGGGATTCTGTATCAAGACGAGAGAGTCTATACCAAGATATAGGGACTGTACCAAGACAAGAGAGTTTATACTATGATATAGGGTCTGTATCAAGACGAGAGAGTCTATACCAAGATATAGGGTCTGTATCAAGACGAGAGAGTCTATACCAAGATATAGGGACTCTGTATCAAGACGAGAGAATCTATACCAAGATATAGGGACTCTGTATCAAGACGAGAGTGTCTATACCAAGATATAGGGACTCTGTATCAAGACGAGAGAAAGTCTATACCAAGATATAGGGACTGTACCAAGACAAGAAAGTCTATACCAAGATATAGGGACTGTACCAAGACAAGAGAGTCTATACCAAGATATAGGGACTCTGTATCAAGACGAGAGAGTCTATACCAAGATATAGGGACTCTGTATCAAGACGAGAGAGTCTATAGCAAGTTTATACTATGATATAGGGTCTGTATCAAGACGACAGAGTCTATACCAAGATATAGGGTCTGTATCAAGACGAGAGAGTCTATACCAAGATATAGGGACTCTGTATCAAGACGACAGAGTCTATACCAAGATATAGGGTCTGTATCAAGACGAGAGAGTCTATACCAAGATATAGGGACTCTGTATCAAGACGAGAGAGTCTATACCAAGATATAGGGACTCTGTATCAAGACAAGAGAGTCTATAGCAAGATATAGGGGCTCGGTATCAAGATGAGAGTGTCTATACCAAGATATAGGGGCTCTGTATGAAGATGAGAGAGTCTATACTAAGATATAGGGGCTCTGTATGAAGATGAGAGAGTTTATACCAAGATATAGGGGCTCTGTATCAAGACGAGAGTGTCTATACCAAGATATAGGAGCTCTGTATGAAGATTAAATAGTCTATACTAAGATATAGGGGCTCTGTATGAAGATGAGAGAGTTTATACCAAGATATAGGGGCTCTGTATGAAGATGAGAGAGCTTATACCAAGTTATAGAGTCTGTATCAATCCATGTAGACCCAAGATTCTAAACATGTCCGCCCCTGATAGAGCTATACAGAGCAAAGAGGGCTCAATACGGTACTTTATTTGTATTCTTTCATTAAAGCATTTCTAGTTAAAATGCCAGCACTTCATTCCATATTTCTATTAAACAGAATTTCATTATTTGTGATAGTTTTCCTTTAAAAACACAATGTATAGATCATTTTGTTTAATTCCCTACATTCGCAGTATATATAATGTTTAGGAGATGTATTCCCTTTAATGATTTCCATGATGATCTGAGTGATGTAACTATAAGAAATGAATGAATAATATCAGTATTACAGACAATAAATCATATAAATAATTGTGCAGTGATCCTGGGGCAATATCTCTTTAATACCCCGGTTCCTATATAAATAATTGTGCAGTGACCCGGGGGCAATATCTCTTTAATACCCCGGTTCCTATATAAATAATTGTGCAGTGACCCGGGGGCAATATCTCTTTAATACCCCGGTTCCTATAGAAATAATTGTGATCGTGACGCTGGGGCAATATCTTTTTAATACCCCGGTTCCTATAGAAATAATTGTGCAGTGACCTGGGGTAATATCTCTTTAATACCCCGGTTCCTATAGAAATAATTGTGCAGTGACCCTGGGGCAATATCTCTTTAATACCCCAGTTCCTATATAAATAATTGTGCAGTGTTGCTGGGGAAATATCTCTTTAATACCCCGGTTCCTATAGAAATAATTGTGCAGTGACGCTGGGGCAATATCTCTTTAATACCCCGGTTCCTATAGAAATAATTGTGCAGTGACCCTGGGGCAATATCTCTTTAATACCCCGGTTCCTATAGAAATAATTGTGCAGTGACCCTGGGGTAATATCTCTTTAATACCCCAGTTCCTATAGAAATAATTGAGCAGTGACCCTGGGGCAATATCTCTTTAATACCCCGGTTCCTATAGAAATAATTGTGCAGTGACCCGGGGGCAATATCTCTTTAATACCCCGGTTCCTATAGAAATAATTGTGCAGTGACCCTGGGGCAATATCTTTTAAATACCCCGGTTCCTATAGAAATAATTGTGCAGTGACCCTGGGGTAATATCTCTTTAATACCCCGGTTCCTATATAAATAATTGTGCAGTGACCCTGGGGCAATATCTCTTTAATACCCCGGTTCCTATAGAAATAATTGTGCAGTGTTGCTGGGGCAATATCTCTTTAATACCCCAGTTCCTATATAAATAATTGTGCAGTGACCCTGGGGCAATATCTCTTTAATACCCCGGTTCCTATAGAAATAATTGTGCAGTGTTGCTGGGGCAATATCTCTTTAATACCCCGGTTCCTATAGAAATAATTGTGCAGTGACCCTGGGGCAATATCTCTTTAATACCCCGGTTCCTATAGAAATAATTGTGCAGTGTTGCTGGGGCAATATCTCTTTAATACCCCGGTTCCTATAGAAATAATTGTGCAGTGACCCTGGGGCAATATCTCTTTAATACCCCGGTTCCTATAGAAATAATTGTGCAGTGTTGCTGGGGCAATATCTCTTTAATACCCCGGTTCCTATAGAAATAATTGTGCAGTGTTGCTGGGGCAATATCTCTTTAATACCCCTGTTCCTATAGAAATAATTGTGCAGTGACCCTGGGGCAATATCTCTTTAATACCCCGGTTCCTATATAAATAATTGTGCAGTGACCCTGGGGCAATATCTCTTTAATACCCCGGTTCCTATATAAATAATTGTGCAGTGACCCTGGGGCAATATCTCTTTAATACCCCAGTTCCTATATAAATAATTGTGCAGTGTTGCTGGGGCAATATCTCTTTAATACCCCGGTTCCTATAAAAATAATTGTGCAGTGACCCTGGGGCAATATCTCTTTAATACCCCGGTTCCTTGTTGTGTTTGGGGAGCGGCAGTTCACCTGACGTAGTATTTTATGTTCTCTGTAGGTAAGCACCTATTTGCACGTGAAAAGTGACCAGTCAACAGACCCCACCTGCCACAGTATGACCGTGCCACGGCCCACCAAACAGCCCTGGTCCCAGGATCAGTACTCCATTCAGTGTGCACCCGATTCGGGTGACTTCTCAATCCCCCTTCCCAAAATCCCACCCCAGGAGGAAGTCACAAGGTGCACCGGCCAGGGGATCATAGCATTGTATTCGGATGACAGGAGATGCAGTCCTAAAGATGGCAATGCTCTCCACACCCACACTTGGCCTCCCAAGAGGAGCAGGAATGTCCCGGCGTCGGAGTCCAATCTTGCCCTTGGGATCTTCACGGACTATGTGAGAAACCCACTAACTGCAAATATTGATGATGAATGTGAGGCTTATGCATCAGCTTTAAAGAAATCTGACACCGTAAGAAAAGGCCTGGACTTTGGAGTATCTCCGACTTTACCTGCCACCTGTAGACGTCTCGCTTTGGGCTCTGTCTTGAGTCTAGAGATTCCAAAAGAAGCCGTTCTTCTTGGCAATGTCCAAGAGACAGATACGATGGGTGCAGAACAATCTGGCTTCTGTCAGAAGGTGGCACATCTTAATTTGTTGGATTCGGTTACCGAAGGAGGAGCAGGCCAGACCAAAGCAACCGGATCCCAAGACACATCCTTCCAGAGACCTTCTCCAGACAGTAGATCATGGATAGAAGGTTTGAGTAGCAGTACTGGCTACTGCAGACAAAATCTCCATGGATATGGTAAATCCACCCACAGCCCGAAACCTCACCAGCTCGAACATTCAAATGAGTGTTTAATTGACTTTGAGCTGGGCAGGATCTCACCCATTGGGACCCTCAACAAAGATTTGGAGCCAGAGTGGAAGAGGCTGAAGGATGCACTAATTCCTTCCCAAACTGAGGAGGACTCCAGGATGAAACTAACTGTGGTTGAGAGAAAGAGCGCAGACCTTCTGCACCATCCCTTGGTCCTCGATGAGGCAACAGAAGTAGTGAGTTACTTGAAGGAGCAGTGTGATGAGACGGCTTCACATGGCTCCTCCGTAAGGCTATCGAATACGGATATCAAAATCTGTACTCAGCTTTGTGAGCCTATGCTCATTGGTGCTCCACAACCATGCCGTTTGCAAAACCACCAAGCTGGAAAACAGATGCTCCAAAAAGCTGGTTTCACCGCCTCGACCGAGGTCCTCCATCCAGACCATGAGTTTCTAGAACAAGATGACGAGGAGTTGGAAGGTATATGGAACAATGCCAAGCGAGGGCGCGTGGGCTGCTCCTCTTATACCTCCGACACTATACGGGATGGGGAAGCAGAGCAGGGAGGCTCAGCAAAGACCCTGGAACATGAGACTCGGAGAGCACCTCATGGACAGTCTGTGACCTTGACCAGTCCCAAAAAGCTGGTGGCTACCTTTACACTGCCCACCTTGTCTAGAGTATCTCAGTACTCCAAATTGCAAAGTGGCAATGTAGAACCCACAGAAAGGGAACATGAGGGTGTTAATCATACTGGTTTTCATCAACAGCAGGGTCCTGGCAATGGGCCGCCAGCACAGGCATCAAATGCAAAGACCCTGGAGACTGCAGCGAAGATATGCAAAGGGGAGGAGACTCAGAGCACGACGGGAATCAATACGGTCAAGGTAGAAATACTGTAATGTCTTCCCCCTTCCTAGTCCCCTACATCCCCAGTGTTCCCCCTTCTTAATCCCCTACATCCCCAGTGTTCCTCATTCTTAGTCCCCTACATCCCCAGTGTTCCCCCTTCTTAGTCCCCTACATCCCCAGTGTTCCCCCTTCTTAATCCCCTACATCCCCAGTGTTCCCCCTTCTTAATCCCCTACATCCCCAGTGTTCCTCATTCTTAGTCCCCTACATCCCCAGTGTTCCTCATTCTTAGTCCCCTACATTCCCAGTGTTCCTCATTCTTAGTCCCCTACATCCCCAGCGTTCCCCATTCTTAGTCCCCTACATCCCCAGTGTTCCCCCTTCTTAGTCCCCTACATCCCCAGTGTTCCCCCTTCTTAGTCCCCTACATCCCCAGTGTTCCCCATTCTTAGTCCCCTACATCCCCAGTGTTTCCCATTCTTAGTCCCCTACATCCCCAGTGTTCCCCCTTCTTAGTCCCCTACATCCCCAGTGTTCCCCCTTCTTAGTCCCCTACATCCCCAGTGTTCCCCCTTCTTAGTCCCCTACATCCCCAGTGTTCCCCCTTCTTAGTCCCCTACATCCCCAGTGTTTCCCCATTCTTAGTCCCCTACATCCCCAGTGTTCCTCATTCTTTGTCCCCTATATCTCCAGTGGTCCTCATTCTTAGTCCCCTACATGCCCAGTTTTTCCCATTCTTAGTCCCCTACATCCCCAGTGTTTCCCCATTCTTAGTCCCCTACATCCCCAGTGTTCCCCCTTCTTAGTCCCCTACATCCCCAGTGTTCCCCCTTCTTAATCCCCTACATCCCCAGTGTTCCCCCTTCTTAATCCCCTACATCCCCAGTGTTCCTCATTCTTATTCCCCTACATTCCCAGTGTTCCTCATTCTTAGTCCCCTACATCCCCAGTGTTCCTCATTCTTAGTCCCCTACATTCCCAGTGTTCCTCATTCTTAGTCCCCTACATTCCCAGTGTTCCTCATTCTTAGTCCCCTACATCCCCAGTGTTCCTCATTCTTAGTCCCCTACATCCCCAGTGTTCCCCATTCTTAGTCCCCTACATGCCCAGTGTTCCTCATTCTTAGTCCCCTACATCCCCAGTGTTTCCCCATTCTTAGTCCCCTACATCCCCAGTGTTCCTCATTCTTTGTCCCCTACATCCCCAGTGTTCCCCATTCTTAGTCCCCTACATCCCCAGTGTTCCCCCTTCTTAGTCCCCTACATCCCCAGTGTTCCCCCTTCTTAGTCCCCTACATCCCCAGTGTTCCCCCTTCTTAGTCCCCTACATCCCCAGTGTTCCCCCTTCTTAGTCCCCTACATCCCCAGTGTTCCCCATTCTTAGTCCCCTACATCCCCAGTGTTTCCCATTCTTAGTCCCCTACATCCCCAGTGTTCCCCCTTCTTAGACCCCTACATCCACAGTGTTCCCCCTTATTAGTCCCCTACATCCCCAGTGTTCCCCCTTCTTAGTCCCCTACATCCCCAGTGTTCCTCATTCTTAGTCCCCTACATCCCCAGTGTTCATCCTTCTTAGTCCCCTACATCCCCAGTGTTTCCCCATTCTTAGTCCCCTACATCCCCAGTGTTCCTCATTCTTAGTCCCCTACATCCCCAGTGTTCCTCATTCTTAGTCCCCTACATCCCCAGTGTTCCTCATTCTTAGTCCCCTACATTCCCAGTGTTCCCCATTCTTAGTCCCCTACATCCCCAGTGTACCCCATTCTTAGTCCCCTACATGCCCAGTGTTTCCCATTCTTAGTCCCCTACATTCCCAGTGTTCCCCCTTCATAGTCCCCTACATCCCCAGTGTTCCCCATTCTTAGTCCCCTACATCCCCAGTGTTCCCCATTCTTAGTCCCCTACATGCCCAGTGTTTCCCATTCTTAGTCCCCTACATCCCCAGTGTTTCCCCATTCTTAGTCCCCTACATCCCCAGTGTTCCCCATTCTTAGTCCCCTACATGCCCAGTGTTTCCCATTCTTAGTCCCCTACATCCCCAGTGTTTCCCATTCTTAGTCCCCTACATCCCCAGTGTTTCCCCATTCTTAGTCCCCTACATCCCCAGTGTTCCTCATTCTTTGTCCCCTACATCCCCAGTGTTCCTCATTCTTAGTCCCTTACATCCCCAGTGTTTCCCATTCTTAGTCCCCTACATGCCCAGTGTTTCCCATTCTTAGTCCCCTACATTCCCAGTGTTCCCCCTTCATAGTCCCCTACATCCCCAGTGTTCCCCATTCTTAGTCCCCTACATCCCCAGTGTTCCCCATTCTTAGTCCCCTACATGCCCAGTGTTTCCCATTCTTAGTCCCCTACATCCCCAGTGTTTCCCCATTCTTAGTCCCCTACATCCCCAGTGTTCCTCATTCTTTGTCCCCTACATCCCCAGTGTTCCTCATTCTTAGTCCCCTACATCCCCAGTGTTCCTCATTCTTAGTCCCCTACATCCCCAGTGTTCCTCATTCTTAGTCCCCTACATCCCCAGTGTTCCTCATTCTTAGTCCCCTACATCCCCAGTGTTCCCCATTCTTAGTCCCCTATATCCCCAGTGTTCCCCCTTCTTAGTCCCCTACATCCCCAGTGTTCCTCATTCTTAGTCCCCTACATCCCCAATGTTCCTCATTCTTAGTCCCCTACATCCCCAGTGTTCCTCATTCTTAGTCCCCTACATCCCCAGTGTTCCCCATTCTTAGTCCCCTACATCCCCAGTGTTCCTCATTCTTTGTCCCCTACATCCCCAGTGTTTCCCATTCTTAGTCCCCTACATCCCCAGTGGTCCCCCTTCTTAGTCCCCTACATGCCCAGTGTTTCCCATTCTTAGTCCCCTACATGCCCAGTGTTTCCCATTCTTAGTCCCCTACATCCCCAGTGGTCCTCATTCTTAGTCCCCTACATCCCCAGTGTTCCCCATTCTTTGTCCCCTACATCCCCAGTGTTTCCCCATTCTTAGTCCCCTACATCCCCAGTGTTCCTCATTCTTAGTCCCCTACATGCCCAGTGTTCCTCATTCTTTGTCCCCTACATCCCCAGTGTTCCTCATTCTTAGTCCCCTACATGCCCAGTGTTTCCCATTCTTAGTCCCCTACATCCCCAGTGTTCCTCATTCTTTGTCCCCTATATCCCCAGTGGTCCTCATTCTTAGTCCCCTACATGCCCAGTTTTTCCCATTCTTAGTCCCCTACATCCCCAGTGTTCCCCATTCTTAGTCCCCTACATCCCCAGTGTACCCCATTCTTAGTCCCCTACATGCCCAGTGTTTCCCATTCTTAGTCCCCTACATTCCCAGTGTTCCCCCTTCTTAGTCCCCTACATCCCCAGTGTTCCCCATTCTTAGTCCCCTACATGCCCAGTGTTTCCCATTCTTAGTCCCCTACATCCCCTGTGTTTCCCATTCTTAGTCCCCTACATCCCCAGTGTTTCCCCATTCTTAGTCCCCTACATCCCCAGTGTTCCTCATTCTTTGTCCCCTACATCCCCAGTGTTCCTCATTCTTAGTCCCCTACATCCCCAGTGTTTCCCATTCTTAGTCCCCTACATGCCCAGTGTTTCCCATTCTTAGTCCCCTACATTCCCAGTGTTCCCCCTTCTTATTCCCCTACATCCCCAGTGTTCCCCATTCTTAGTCCCCTACATCCCCAGTGTTCCCCATTCTTAGTCCCCTACATGCCCAGTGTTTCCCATTCTTAGTCCCCTACATCCCCAGTGTTTCCCCATTCTTAGTCCCCTACATCCCCAGTGTTCCTCATTCTTTGTCCCCTACATCCCCAGTGTTCCTCATTCTTAGTCCCCTACATCCCCAGTGTTCCTCATTCTTAGTCCCCTACATCCCCAGTGTTCCTCATTCTTAGTCCCCTACATCCCCAGTGTTCCTCATTCTTAGTCCCCTACATCCCCAATGTTCCTCATTCTTAGTCCCCTACATCCCCAGTGTTCCTCATTCTTAGTCCCCTACATCCCCAGTGTTCCCCATTCTTAGTCCCCTACATCCCCAGTGTTCCTCATTCTTTGTCCCCTACATCCCCAGTGTTTCCCATTCTTAGTCCCCTACATCCCCAGTGGTCCCCCTTCTTAGTCCCCTACATGCCCAGTGTTTCCCATTCTTAGTCCCCTACATGCCTAGTGTTTCCCATTCTTAGTCCCCTACATCCCCAGTGGTCCTCATTCTTAGTCCCCTACATCCCCAGTGTTCCCCATTCTTTGTCCCCTACATCCCCAGTGTTTCCCCATTCTTAGTCCCCTACATCCCCAGTGTTCCTCATTCTTAGTCCCCTACATGCCCAGTGTTCCTCATTCTTTGTCCCCTACATCCCCAGTGTTCCTCATTCTTAGTCCCCTACATGCCCAGTGTTTCCCATTCTTAGTCCCCTACATCCCCAGTGTTCCTCATTCTTTGTCCCCTATATCCCCAGTGTTCCCCATTCTTAGTCCCCTACATCCCCAGTGTTCCTCATTCTTTGTCCCCTATATCCCCAGTGTTCCTCATTCTTAGTCCCCTACATGCCCAGTTTTTCCCATTCTTAGTCCCCTACATCCCCAGTGTTCCCCATTCTTAGTCCCCTACATCCCCAGTGTTCCCCCTTCTTAGTCCCCTACATCCCCAGTGTTTCCCCATTCTTAGTCCCCTACATGCCCAGTGTTTCCCATTCTTAGTCCCCTACATCCCCAGTGTTTCCCCATTCTTAGTCCCCTACATGCCCAGTGTTTCCCATTCTTAGTCCCCTACATCCCCAGTGTTTCCCATTCTTAGTCCCCTACATCCCCAGTGTTTCCCCATTCTTAGTCCCCTACATCCCCAGTGTTCCCCCTTCTTAGTCCCCTACATCCCCAGTGTTCCCCCTTCTTAGTCCCCTACATCCCCAGTGTTCCTCATTCTTTGTCCCCTACATCCCCAGTGTTCTTCATTCTTAGTCCCCTACATGCCCAGTGTTCCTCATTCTTAGTCCCCTACATCCCCAGTGTTCCTCATTCTTTGTCCCCTACATCCCCAGTGTTTCCCCATTCTTAGTCCCCTACATTCCCAGTGTTCCTCATTCTTAGTCCCCTACATCCCCAGTGTTCCCCATTCTTAGTCCCCTACATCCCCAGTGTTCCCCCTTCTTAGTCCCCTACATCCCCAGTGTTCCCCCCTCTTAGTCCCCTACATCCCTAGTGTCCCCCCTTCTTAGTCCCCTACATCCCCAGTGTTCCCCATTCTTAGTCCCCTACATCCCCAGTGTTTCCCATTCTTAGTCCCCTACATCCCCAGTGTTTCCCATTCTTAGTCCCCTACATCCCCAGTGTTTCCCATTCTTAGTCCCCTACATCCCCAGTGTTTCCCCTTCTTAGTCCCCTACATGCCCAGTGTTCCTCATTCTTAGTCCCCTACAACCCCAGTGTTCCTCATTCTTAGTCCCCTACATTCCCAGTGTTCCTCATTCTTAGTCCCCTACATCCCCAGTGTTCCTCATTCTTAGTCCCCTACATCCCCAGTGTTCCTCATTCTTAGTCCCCTACATTCCCAGTGTTCCTCATTCTTAGTCCCCTACATCCCCAGTGTTCCCCATTCTTAGTCCCCTACATCCCCAGTGTTCCCCCTTCTTAGTCCCCTACATCCCCAGTGTTCCCCCTTCTTAGTCCCCTACATCCCCAGTGTTCCTCCTTCTTAGTCCCCTACATCCCCAGTGTTCCCCCTTCTTAGTCCCCTACATGCCCAGTGTTTCCCATTCTTAGTCCCCTACATCCCCAGTGTTTCCCCATTCTTAGTCCCCTACATCCCCAGTGTTCCTCATTCTTTGTCCCCTACATCCCCAGTGTTCCTCATTCTTAGTCCCCTACATCCCCAGTGGTCCTCATTCTTAGTCCCCTACATCCCCAGTGTTCCTCATTCTTAGTCCCCTACATGCCCAGTGTTCCTCATTCTTAGTCCCCTATATCCCCAGTGGTCCTCATTCTTAGTCCCCTATATCCCCAGTGTTCCTCATTCTTAGTCCCCTACATCCCCAGTGGTCCTCCTTCCTAGTTCTTTGCGCGGGTTATCATGCAGGGTATTATCTTGCATGCTCAGAGTGATGAGGATCATACTGTTTAACCTATCCCACTCTTCCCCCAATGCTTGTCAGCTGCCCCAGCGACTGGATTTCCAGCTGATGGAGGGGCCACTGGAGAAGAAGCGCACCCTGCAGCCTGGGGGCAGAAAGGTAATAGGGACTGTGGCCGAGGGGTAGATGGGAGAGAGCATCCTGGGGTGGTCAGGAGAGGGGAGCGAGCACTGTGACGAGGGTCAGGAGAGGGGAGCAAGCACTGTGCCGGGGGTCAGGAGAGGGGAGCAAGCACTGTGCCGGGGGTCAGGAGAGGGGAGCAAGCACTGTGCCGGGGGTCAGGAGAGCAAGCACTGTGCCGGGGGTCAGGAGAGGGGAGCAAGCACTGTGCCGGAGGTCAGGAGAGGGGAGCGAGCACTGTGCCGGGGGTCAGGAGAGGGGAGCAAGCACTGTGCCGGGGGTCAAGAGAGGGGAGCAAGCACTGTGCCGGGGGTCAGGAGAGGGGAGCAAGCACTGTGCCGGGGGTCAGGAGAGGGGAGCAAGCACTGTGCCGGGGGTCACGAGAGGGGAGCAAGCACTGTGCCGGGGGTCAGGAGAGGAGAGCAAGCACTGTGCCGGGAGTCAGGAGAGGGGAGCAAGCACTGTGCCGGGGGTCAGGAGAGGGGAGCAAGCACTGTGCCGGGAGTCAGGAGAGGGGAGCAAGCACTGTGCTGGGGGTCAGGAGAGGGGAGCAAGCACTGTGCCGGGGGTCAGGAGAGCAAGCACTGTGCCGGGGGTCAGGAGAGGGGAGCAAGCACTGTGCCGGGGGTCAGGAGAGGGGAGCAAGCACTGTGCCGGGGGTCAGGAGAGGAGAGCAAGCACTGTGCCGGGGGTCAGGAGAGGGGAGCAAGCACTGTGCCGGGGGTAAGGAGAGGGGAGCAAACACTGTGCCGGGGGTCAGGAGAGGGGAGCAAGCACTGTGCCGGGGGTCAGGAGAGGGGAGCAAGCACTGTGCCGGGGGTCAGGAGAGGGGAGCAAGCACTGTGCCGGGGGTCAGGAGAGGGGAGCAAGCACTGTGCCGGGAGTCAGGAGAGGGGAGCAAGCACTGTGCCAGGGGTCAGGAGAGGGGAGCAAGCACTGTGCCGGGGGTCAGGAGAGGGGAGCAAGCACTGTGCCGGGGGTCAGGAGAGGGGAGCAAGCACTGTGCCGGGGGTCAGGAGAGGGGAGCAAGCACTGTGCCGGGGGTCAGGAGAGGGGAGCAAGCACTGTGCCGGGGGTCAGGAGAGGGGAGCAAGCACTGTGCCGGGGGTCAGGAGAGGAGAGCAAGCACTGTGCCGGGAGTCAGGAGAGGGGAGCAAGCACTGTGCCGGGGGTCAGGAGAGGGGGGCAAGCACTGTGCCGGGGGTCAGGAGAGGGGAGCGAGCACTGTGCCGGGGGTCAGGAGAGGGGAGCAAGCACTGTGCCGGGGGTCAGGAGAGGGGAGCAAGCACTGTGCCGGGGGTCAGGAGAGCAAGCACTGTGCCGGGGGTCAGGA